>APFE031593908.1:996-17061 GCA_000404065.3 Pinus taeda
TGACATCATGACTAATTACGACTTCCCTTTGACCAGCTACATAGATTCTATAGCCTTTAGTATTTTCACCATAGCCCATGAAAATTCCCTTCTTTCCAAATGCACCTAATTTATTTTTTTTCTCTTTCGGCACATGAATATATACAGGGCTTCCAAAAATTCTAAAATGAGAAACATCAGGTTTCTTATCGGTGAACTTTTCTTCAGGAGTCTTCGAAACCAATGCTTGATGAGGGCATTGATTTGTACATATACGGCAGTGTTTGTAGTTTCAGCCCATAGAAACTTCGGAAGTCTTTGATCATGTAACATGGCTCGGACAGCTTCCATCATCATGTGGTTCTTCCTTTCCACCACACCATTCTGCTTAGGAGTATGTGGTGTAGTAGTCTCCCTCTTAATGCCAACCTCCGGTATGCCTGAGTGAACCAACTATAATATACCGGAGGTCTTGCTTTGGCTTGAGGGGAATGGTCCCCTTTTGAGCTTTCCTTCGGCACATCCCAGACATACACCTTCTTTCTCTACTTGGAATTCGGGCATCCCTGATCATCTGTCTTACATCGGGTAGAGCTTTGTAATGAAGGTGGGCAAAACTTCGATGCCAAAGTTCGGACTAAAGAGATGTGTCATAAGACATGACACCTAGCAGACTTCCATCAACCTGATATAATGAATCAACACTAAACCCAAGAGTAAAGGCATCTTTAACATTATTTTTCCATATACATACCTTGTCGTAACCTTGTAGCCTTTGTCTTCCGTTCCCGAGATGGACACTAGGTTCTTTTTGAGTTCAGGTGCATTTAATACATCTTGGACTTTCTAGCCTTCTTGAATGGTTGTCCTCTTCCTCGATCCCTAGCTCTCCTCTTACCTTTGCTGTTGAATTTGTCATTCTTTTGATTTGCCATCAGAGGGATTTTGATCATCGTCCCGGTGTGAGTCCTTTCTATTGTTTTGACTTCTCCATTTTTCCATTTGTTCCAGGTAGCAGCGGATGCATTTGATGGAGGCTCAACAATATTGCCTCTCACATGATCCAACACTCCTTGATTCTCAATGGTTAGATCAATAGACATCTTCCATCTGTGATAGTTAGCTTTCTCACAGAGCTTGTCTTCAGCAGGAAAGAGTGTTGAGGACCCCATAGTTCTTTTAGGATAGCCTTGCCAATCTTCTCTTTGCTGATTGCTCTTGCTCTTGCTCGGGCTTTGTCTTCACCTCAGCTTTGATACCATGTTAAGTTATGGTATGTTCTATGCTTATAACATTTTACTTCTTTTTCTTATTATATTCCACAGATTAGCAATCAGATATATATAAAGTAAAGTGCAGATAGAACATTAAACGATCGACATAAAATAAGTCAAGACAAGAGACACAAGATGTGGCGGCTAGCCAGGGACAAACCCCACAATGTGTGGGGAAACCCTTTGATCAAATCTTCCTTTATCTTCAATAATTCAGCAGAGAGAAATAGTAAAATGAATCTGATTCATATCAGCAGTAGCAAACCCTAGATCAGTAGCATTAGCATTAGCGACTTCATTATCAAATTAGGGCAGACGATATCTCACAAACCGACCGTCGGATTGACTTCATTCCACCACCAAAAGTTTCGACTTCGAGAGGAGGTTCAGATGAACCTACAACGCAGTTTAGATGAGGAGATCTTCTAGGCCACGCAAGTCAATCTTTACTTCTGCAGTTGCAGCTTCAGTTTCAACAGTTTCCGGTTTCACATGTGTGAGAGAGAGAGAGAGACCCATTTCAGCACAGTAGAGAAGAGACTCATATCTGCGCAGTAGAGAGAGAGAGAGAGATGTGATGAGATGAGATGCAAATGAGGAAAATTCCTCTTATATTTATACACAACGTTGGTGGGTGAGTAGATGTGACTATTGGGCTTCTGAGCCTACATGAGTTTAAGGTCGGCTTGATAATAATTCCATAATCAAAATAAATTCATATCTCCTTGAATACTTATCGGAATCGGATGATCTTTATATCAATCCTACACCTCTCGACGAGAGGAATCTAATAAAAATATTATCAGCCATGAATAAGATGACCCACATGAAGTTTTGCCCTGGTTTCCAATTTTAACAACTTTCCACCTCCTAGAATTGCTGAGGATTATTGGAACAACTTTTCAGCAATCTTTCATAAATAGAACTTTGTTTTGCTGACCAACTTGGATTTTTATATGCCTTTTGCTTGTTCTTTGACTCTATTCTTTCTTCATATCTCTGTAAAACTTCCTGCCAACTGTTAGTCTTTCTGCTGCCTTCTGGTTCTTGCTTTCTTTCAACTATTTTATTTTCTAGCCTCTTAATTGGCTATTGTCAATCTTGGAACATAAATAGCTTTCTTCTTCAATAAATGTCAATCTTGGAACATAAATAGCTTTCTTCTTCAAATTTATTATCAACTTGTCTTCACTTATAGTCACAGGAAACACATAATTTATAAAAGGCATTCCTAGAAATAAACTTGCAGAGGGATCATAATGTTGAATGGCAGAAATCTTGACAATATTTCCCCTGACTTTTAATGAAACATTATCAACATAATGTGTCAAATTTACTGATCCTCCAACTGTTTCTGACACTAAAATGTTTTGCAATGGTTTCTAGAGACCTTTAAATAGAGATGGTCTTGCTAAATTATTAGATCCACCAATATCAATAAAAGCATCAGCATTGATCCACTCACCTTTAACCTGTACCTCAATTGGAATGTATAATAGATTATTTTTTCTGACCATATTTTTAAATAGATTTTGTTCTGCTGCTTGATCATATTCTGGAACAACTAAAGATGTAGAAGCAACTGTATTCTTCTCATATGGACAAAAGGAATTTAATCTCTTTAAATGTGCAATGGGTTGCTTACCTTTATCCTTTTGGAAATCCTTCGTCTCTAATTTTGAAACAACTGAAATTGTCTCATCTGTATCACTTTCACTATCATTATTTTCATTAGTAACTTCAGTAGCACTATCTTTAAAATCATTGCTGTAATGCAATTCTTCCTTTTCTTCAGAAAAGTCATGTTCTTCATCTGAACAATATTTACATATGTTCATTTTTTTTACATCATCAATACATGATTCTTCATTAGAAGCATTTGTCAAAATATATACATCAGACACTTCAACATCAGAACAAACAATAGACCAATCATCTTTAAAATCTTCTATCTTGAAATAGACTTTTAATTTACTTGAAGAGCTATTGGGACACTTTTTTGCAAAATGTCCTTCGTGTTTACAGATAAAACAACAATTGTTATTTCTTGGTTCTCTTTGTTTTTTCAATAATTTAAATTTTCTAAAAGGCTTCTTAGGATTTGAAACTCTTTTGCGTTTGTATCTTCCATACTTTCTTGATCTTTTCTTTTTCTTGAAAGGTGTCCATGGTAGAATAGCTTTGCAAACATCTGAACTTGGTGTTATAACATGAGATTTCTTTTGCCAGCGTAAGTATTTCACCTTTTCTGAGCATCTAAATAAAAGATCAACACAATAGATTTGATCTATCTTTTTACTCTGTACATCTATATCCTTCATTATTAAATCTCATATGTTACCTGGAAGCTTGGATAAAAATGTTACCTTTTGAGCAATATCATTTGACAGATTAGCTTTAAGGACTTTTGCCATAAAGTATTTTCCAAACTGATCAAGAAATTTTAAGTCTTTTAACTCCATCCGACTTGGATCAATTATAATTTATTTTTTCTCGTCAACAGGTTTATGAACAAATTGAGTTTTCAATAGAAGTTCTAAAGTAGACAAACCTGCTTCCATGACTGCTTTCCATTCCTCATTTGATGGTCCCATCCACCAATCATAGACAATTCCTATCATACGCTTTTCTGCTAGGACCACTATAGAAACATTATCCAACTTTGTAATGACTTGCATCTGATACTAGGCACCAATCCAAATTCTGATTGATTCCCTTGGGTTTGAAGATTTGTCTAAATCTAACACATAACCACTTGTGTTAGTTGCATACAAATCTTCTTCAATTCTTGAATATTTTGAATTTTCTTTAACAAAATGAGCTTTATTTTGATTTTGAATAGATGGAAAAATAAATGACGGAAACGTTGAAGCTGCCTTTTCTAAAGTCATTACTTCATTTTTTGAAGAAAAAGGCTTTTCAGACTTGTAGAAATTTCCTTTTCCTTTTTCTATCTTCAATGGTTCTTCAGACACTTTAGAACTGGGTTCTTCAGCACTGGTTGCTGAGACTGCTTCTTCTATTTTTTCTTCTTCATCTTGATCCCAAAAGTTAGGTGCACTTATATCTACTGTGAACTTGGGACCTCGAGCTTCTTTTGCCTTCTTTCTTTCTCTTCTTTTTCTCCTTTCTTCTTTCTCAGCTCGTTTTTCTTGCTGATATTCATATAGCAACTTGAGATTTGCGTTTATCTCTTCTGATTGTCTTCCTAGATCATCCAACACTTCTTATGTATGCGAGCACCATGTGGTCAGATAGTTTCCTATCTGATATATCTGATCAAGATCATTTGTGTTGTTTGAATTATGTTCTAACAAGAGAGCACAATCAGCTCTGGTAGGTGGTTGTTTGGACTTAGAAGAGGAAGTACAAAATTTTGTTTTTGGCAGCCATTTCCCCCCTTTTACAAAGCGGCGATTGGCTTATTGGAATTCTTCAATAGGTGGAAAATGGGAAGTAGATGTTTGAACATTTTATTAACTGCAAAGAAAGGTTTGGCTTCTGGTATATATAACTCATTAGACTGAATAGTAGGACTATTATGTACAATTTCAGTAACAGCGTTATGACTGCTTGTAGAAGCTTGACTGGATGTTCTATCAAGACTGACTGGTAATACATGTCTTTTTGGTCTAAAAATGGGTCTGGGTATGGATGATTTATATGGCATGATACTTACATGACCATCACCGACAGACATTCTTCTTGTTTTATTCTTTGGTTTTACTGAATATTCTAAAGACTTGTATTGAAAATACCAATCATTTGGAAGAGATTCTTGATCATATGAAACAGCTTCAACTTGTGCATTACTCATATCGACAGTGACACAGTTTTTCAAGACAGGTTGTTTCAGCTTTGGATGAATAGTATTAGTTAACTGAAATGAAGTTTGAACTAATACAAACAAGATTCAATCATTTTTAACCCTTGGACTCCAACCATTAGCTTCGAGCAATCTTTTAGATGGACATTTGTGAATTGATTGCATATTTAGGGTAGATGGTTCCATATTGACATCCAATAGATAAGTTTCCCATAATAGTTACTATTCTTGCATGGTCATAACTATTATGTCTGGTGTCAAAGGCTTCTGCTATACAGGGTGTATTCAATCCATGTCTGAATAATGGAGCTAGGTCAATCCTAATCCCTCCAAAATGAAGATAAGCAAACTTCTTTTCTTTTGCATATTGTCTAAACTTCTTAACCTCATCTTCTAAAAAAAGATTTAAATCAATGATCTGAACAGAAGGACCTGAAATCTTTATCTTTAATTCAACTTCTTTTAATAGAGTTTTCTTTGAAAAACTAAGCGCAGATGGAACTTTATAGATCTCTGTTGAATTAAGAGTAGGAGGATTCCAACTCTCCGGGTTTGAAACTATCTCATGATCTATTTAAGCAATTCTAGAATCAACTTTAGACACAGTTTTTCTATCAATAGAAGAGAAAGAGCATAACCGATTCACCATTTCTTCTTCTATTTGGATTTGATAGTATCTAGATTTCATGTCAAATTTGCTTAAAATCTTGCTATTCTGGATCTTCTGCATGATTGTTTCTTGTCTTGGCAATGGATAGTTAAAACTTTGGGTTATATCATTCAAAGGTTTATAGTTGATGACCATTCTAGCTTTACCTATGACAATTTCTGCATGATTTCTAACCAGAAAAGCCGAACAAGAATAATGAGAAGTACTTGGTTCAATTAACTTTAAACTCAACAACTCATCTATTTGTTTTTTCACTTCTTGCTCATCATTAGGAGTACAAGCAATTAGCTTACCTTTGACTCCGTTGTCGTGCAGAGTTATTATTGTTTGTTTGGGACTTTCCACCTCCCAGAATTGCTGAGGATTATTGAAACAACTTTTCAACAATCTTTCATAAATAGAACTTTGTTCTGCTGACCAAATTGGATTTTAAATGCCTTTTACTTGTTCTTTGACTCTATTCTTTCTTCATATCTCTGTAAAACTTCTTGCCAATTGTTAGAGTCTTTATGTGGCCTTCTGGTTCCTGCGTTCTTTTGACTATTTTATTTTCTAGCCTCTGAATTGGCTATTGTCAATCTTCGAATAGAAATAGCTTTCTTCTTCAAATTTATTATCAGCTTGTCTTCACTTATAGTCACAGGCAACAAAGAATTTATACAAGGTATTCCTAGAAATAAACTTGCAGAGGGATCATAATGCTGAATGGTAGAAATCTTGACAATATTCCCCTCAACTTTTAATGAAACATTATCAACATAATGTGTCAAATTCACTGATCCTCCAACTGTTTCTGACACTAAAATGTTTTGCAATGGTTTCCAGAGACCTTTAAATAGATATGGTCTTCCTAAATTATTAGATCCACCAGTATCAATAAAAGCATCAACATTGATTCACTCACCTTTAACCTGTACCTCAACTGGAATGTATATCAGGTTATTTGTTTTGACCAGATTTTTTAGTAAATTTTATTTTTCTGCTTGATCATATTTTGGAACATCTAAAGATGTAGAAGTAACTGTATTCTTCTCATATGGACAAAAGGAATTTAATTTCTTTAAAATTACAACGGGCTGCTTACCTTTATCCTTTTGGAAATCTTTCGTCTCTGATTTTGAAACAACTGAAATTGTCTCATATGTATCACTTTCACTATCATTGGTTTCATCAGTAACTTTAGTAGCACTATCTTCAAAATCATAGTTGTAATGCAATTCTTCCTTTTCTTTAGAAAAATCATCTTCTTCATCTGAACAATATTTACATATGTTCATTTTTTGTACAGTATCAATACATGATTCTCCATCAGAAGCATCTGCAAAAATATATACATCAGACACTTCATCATCAGAACAAACAATAGACCAATCATCTTTAAAATATTCTATCTCAAAACAGGTTTTTAATTTACTTGAAGAGCTGTTGGAACACTTTTTTGCAAAATGTCCTTCCTGTTTACATATAAAACAACAATTGTTATTTCTTAGTCCTCTTCGTTTTTTCAAAAATCTAAATTTTCCAAAAGGCTTCTTAGCATTTGAAACTCTTTTGGGTTTGTATCTTCCATTTATTTCTTGATCTTTTCTTTTTCTTGAAAGGTGTCCATGGTAGAATAGCTCTGCAAAAATCTGAACTTGGTGTTATATCATGAGCTTTCTTTTGCCAGAATAAGTATTTCACCTTTTCTGAGCATCTAAATAAAAGATCAACCCAATAGATTTGATCTATCTTTTTACTTTGTACATCTATATCCTTCATTATTAAATCTCCTAAGTTACCTGGAAGCTTGGATAAAAAAGCTACCTTTTGAGCAGTATCATTTGACAGATTAGCTTTAAAGACTTTTTCCATAAAGTCTTTTCCAAACTGATTAAGAAATTTTAAGTCTTTTAACTCCAACCGACTTAGATCAGTTATAATCTGTTTTTTCTCGTTAACAGGTTCAGGAACAAATTGAGTTTTCAATAAAAGTTCTAAAGTAGACAAACCTGCTTCCATGATTGCTATCTGTTCCTCATCTGATGGTCCCATCCACCAATCATAGACAATTCCTGCCATACGCTTTTCTGCTAGGAGCACTATAGAAACATTATCCATCTTTGTAGTGACTTGCATTTGATACACGACACCAATCCAAATTCTGATTGATTCACTCGGGTTTGAAGATTTGTCTAAATCTAACACATAACCACTTGTGTTAGTTGCATACAAGTCTTCTTCAATTCTTGGATTTTTTGAAATTTCTTTAACAAAATGAGCTTTATTTTGATTTTGAATAGATGGCAAAATAAATGACAGAAACTTTGAAGCTTCCTTTTCTAAAGTCATTATTTCGTTTTTTGAAGAAAAAGGCTTTTCAGACTTATAGACGTTTCCTTTTCCTTTTGCTATCTTCAATGGTTCTTCAAAGACTTTAGAATTGGGTTCTTTAGCACTGGTCATTGAGACTGCTTCTTATGTTTCTGCTTCTTCTTCTTGATCCCAAAAGTTAGGTGCACTCATATCTACTATGAACTTGGGACCTCGAGCTTCTTTTGCCTTCTTTCTTTCTCTTCTTTTTCTCCTTTATTCTTTCTCAGCTCGTTCTGCTTGCTGATCTTCATATAGCAACTTGAGATTTGCGTTTATCTCTTCTGATTGTCTTCCTAGATCATCCAACACTTCTTCTACATGCGAGAACCATGTGGTCAGATAGTTTCCTATCTGATATATCTGATCAAGATCATTTGTGTTGTTTGAATTATGTTCTAACAAGAGAGCACAATCATCTCTGGTAGGTGGTTGTTTGGACTGAGAAGAGGAAGTACAAAATTTTGTTACTGGTGGCCATTTCCCCCCTTTTACAAAGTGGGGATTGGCATATTGGAATTCTTCGATAGGTGGAAAATGGGAAGTAGATGTTCTGAACATTTTATTAACTGCAAAGAAAGGTTTGGCTTATGGTATATATAACTCATTAGACTGAATAGTAGGATTATTATGTACAATTTCAGTAAAATCTTTCTGACTGCTTGTAGAAGCTTGACTAGATGTTCTATCAGGATTGACTGGTAATACATGTCTTTTTGGTCTGAAAATGGGTTTGGGTATGGATGATTTATCTGGCATGATACTTACACGACCATCAGTGACAAACATTCTTCTTGTTTTATTCTTCAGTTTTACTAAATATTCTAAAGACTTGTATTGAAAATACCAATCATTTGGAAGAGATTCTTGATCATATGAAACACCTTCAACTTGTGCATTACTCATACCGATAGTGACACAATCTTTCAAGACAGGTTGTTTCAGCTTTGGACGAACAATATTTGTTAACTGAAATGAAGTTTGAACTAAGACATAAAATAATTCACTATCTTCAATCATTTGTAACCCTTGGACTCCAACCATTAACTTCCAACAATCTTTTAGATGGACATGTGTGAGACTGATTGCATAGTAAAGGTAGATGGTTCCATATTCACATCTAGTAGGTCAGTTTCCCATAATAGTTCCTATTCTTGCATGGTCATAACTATTATGTTTGGTGTCAAAGGCTTCTGCTAGACATGGTGTATTCAATCCATGTATGAATAATGGAGCTAGGCCAATCCTAATCCCTCCAAAATGAAGATAAGCAAACTTCTTTTTTTTTGCATATTGTCTAAGCTTCTTAACCTCATCTTCTGAAAAAAGAATTAAACCAATGATCTAAACAGAAGGACTTGAAATCTTTATCTTTACTTCAACTTCTTTTAACAGATTTTTCTTTGAAAAACTAAATACAGATGGAACTTTATAGATCTCTGTTGAATTAAGAGTAGGAGGACTCCAAACTCTCAGGGTTTTCAACTATCTCATGATCTATTTTAGCAATTCTAGAATCAACTTCAGATACCGTTTTCCTATCAATAGAAGAGAAAGAGTGTAACAGATTCACCATTGTTTTTTAATGAACAGGGCTCTGATACCAAAATATGTAAACAACAAAAGAGATGATATTCTTACTTGTTTCATAGTTCGCTTTTAACAAGAATTCTTTACACTTAGAGCATTTGCTTCATAGCAACTACTGCGACTGGCCTCACCATGGGCGCTCTTCAAGCAGCTTTACGCATGCTCTCTTGAAACCGTACTGATAGTTCTAAGCAATACAAATACTTGTCAAAACGACTTCAGATAGAATGCGAAAACACCAAGCTTTATTGATATCTCCAGAATAACAAAACACTCCAAGCCTTCTCTTGACTTATAGAATTTGAAAACACTCTTGCAAACAATACTCAATCTTTGTCTCCAAACCAACTGTGTCTATTAATGACACTTGAGACTCCTTATATAACCTAATCTGAGATGCTAATTATATCAACATGACAAGTGATAAAACATAAAGCGGAAATAATTGAGGGTCCTGTCGGATCTTCCTAATCCAGACTGTGTCTACTCAATATTCTGAGTACAATAATTTAAACAAGAAAACAAAGTACCCTAGTCCTTTAGGACTTCTGTCACTGTCAAAGTCATCTTCGGATAAGAATCTGTTGGCTAAATCATTTTCTTCCATCAACTTAAGGTACTTTAATTCTTAGATAATGATGTCTGGGTTCTAGGCATCTTGGTACGTATCTAGAAAAACAATAGGTTTGCTTTTTCTTAATTTCCTTTTGCTCTTGCTGATGTTGCTGTAGCTTTGCCTTTTCCTGTTGGAGATGCTTTTCTTGTTGAAGACTGTCTGATTTCTATTTTAACTTGATCTTTAATCACATGAAGATTCTTTTGCTGTGGTGTAAACATCACATCTTTCTTATTCCATCGACTGGTAAAAGAGATAGGATTTATCTTGATGTCAAGGAAAGAATCTTTATAAGATTTTTCAAAAGCTGGTACTGGTTAGATAGCTAACTCGAATCCTTCTAGAATCTCCCACTTGAAGATTTGAAACATGGTTGTAGAGGTCTCAATGGCGTGTTGTATCCAAACGCTGCAATTTTCATTCACATAACTTTTTTCTTGCCATCCTCGCTCAAAAATCATTGATGTATATACTCTGTTGGATAGCATAATACTAACAATGCATACTACATCATTATTCCAATTTCCTGAAATCACAATGATAGTGATTAATCCTTTTTGATTTATTATGAACTTCAATTTTTTTTTCTCTCCTTGTAACTCATCGATTTTTTGCAAAATTTGCTTCTTTTCTAACAATTTTAATTTTCCAAATTCTTTAAGCCATTGAGCTACTTGTTTGATATGTTCTCCATTATTTGCAAAAGCAGTGGTTCCTGGATCTTCATTACAAAAAACTTGAGCAAACGGGTTAGGAGAAATACTCTCTCTAAATTTAAGACTCTGGTAGTCCCATGGAGAGGAAAATTTCCTTAAATATTGTAATGACCTTTGAACGCATTGGGAAGTTCTGATTGTTCTCCTTTTTCTGCAAAATCCTTCCTAAATCTCCCAATCAGCAAAATCTTCAAAACTTTCATACTGGGGAAAGGTGTCAGTACCTGCATAATTTTCATCATACCTCTGCAAATATGCTGCTTCAAGCTCATCTAGAATATCTGGAAAGGGCATGGAGTTACTTATCATACATAAGATAGTTCAAGACTCTCATATGAAACATTTTAGATTGAGAACATACCAATTTAACTCATTGCAACGAGATTGTTCCCATATCATTTGCACTTGCATTTGTCTCTAATTTGTAAATTTTAAACCTTACATAGTAGCGCAATGAATATACATATTCTCAATAAATTGAAAAATAAAACAATTGCAATCACATACTATATGGAAATTTACCCTAGAAACCCAAACCACGAAAACCAGCTAAACTTTTAGAGTAACACCTCTAATTTTTATCATCAATAAACTTCTTAATGTCCAAAGATACCTTTCAATTTCATTTTTGATCTGTATTTCTTCTAAATCTAATATTTTAGCCCCAGTAAAAATGGCTAAAGAAAAATCCAGACTTCCAATCAACTGATAATAATTCAAAATTTTCAACATCCATATCATATCATTAGTATATTGACTAGACCATATATCATCTAGGCTTTTGAATTAAATGTTAACCTTCATGTTGGGTAAAGGATAGATTTTTACCAGTTGTGCATCCAAGCCTAAATTTATACCAACATTCTTTGATTGCTAAGCTTGGCATTTTTGGATCCATTGGTTCCTTCTTAGTCTCAGTGCAACAACCTTTTTTACTTCTTTTGCTAAATGACTGAGATGACTTTCTAAAATTTTAAATATATGTACAAAAGTACTATAATCATCTTCAGCTGGACTCTTACCAGGTATTGCAAATAATTCAATCTCCTTCTGCTGGATAAAATCTTTGTTCATATCATGGGTTAAAGAGTCAGCTAAATAGTTTGAAATTCTAGGCACCCATTCAACATCAAACTCATATTGCTGTAACCATATCTGCCATGACAACAATCTACCTCTTGCAAGTTGTCTTGAGATCTTTGCAGATAGGAAATATTTAAAATTCATAGAGTGTTTTAATAAAAAACTTCATTGGTGCCAAATATAACTCGAATCGCTGAATACCATTAAAAATTGCTAATGTTTCTTTTTCAGCTATGAAATAGTTTTTCTGATGAGGAAGAAACTCACCAGAGGCATGTGCACACAAACTTTCTTCTTCATTCCCATTTCTTTCAAATAAAACTGCTCTCCAGAATTCGTCAGAAACATCTATTTGTAAAATTAAAAGACCATTACCTGGAGGTTGCAATTTTGGTAGTTGCTCGCATTCTTCTTTCAAAAGTTTGACTGCCTTTGTAGCTTCTTCAGACCATCCTGTCTGCAAATGTCTTCAAATTGGAGCTGTTTTGGCAGACATTCTGGGAATGTATTTATGGACATAATTCAAGACACCTAAAAATCTCTGAATAGATTTTGTGTCTGGTAAAACATTAGGAAATTGAGACAACTTCGTCAACACATGGGGTTGCATTTGTATTTGTCCATTTAAACATTAATCCCCCAAAAATGTATAATCTCTTGGAAGAGTACTATTTTTTTTCTTTTAATACAATGCCATGATCCTATATTTCTTTTAGAAAAATTTCTAAATGCTGCAAATGAGTATGTAGATCAGGACTATGGACAAGAATATCATCAATATAAGTAACAATGAAATCATATTTGCCAAAGATAAAATCCATTCTTCGTTGGAAGAATGCTGGAGCATTCTTCAGACCAAATGGAACTACCTTCCACTGATAGAAAGTTGCTGGGCATGTGAAGGTAGTCTTGTGTCGATCTTCTTCTTCTATTTGGATTTGATAATATCTAGATTTCATGTCAGATTTGCTAAAAATCTTGCTATTATGGATCTTATGCATGATTGTTTCTTGTTTTGGCAATGGATAGTTAAAACTCTAGGTTATAGCTTTCAAAGATTTATAATTGATGACCATTTTAGCTTTACTTCTAACAATTTCTACACGATTTCTAACCAGAAAAGCCAAACAAGAATAATGAGAAGTACTTGGCTCAATTAACGTTAAACTCAACAACTCATCTATCTATTTTTTCACTTCTTGCTCATCATTAGGAGTACAAGGAATTGGCTTACCTTTGACTCTGTTGTCGTGCAAAGTTATTATTGTTTGTTTGGGACTTTCCACCTCCCAGAATTGCTGAGGATTATTGGAACAACTTTTCAACAATCTTTCATAAATAGAACTTTGTTTCGTTGACCAACTTGGATTTTTATATGCCTTTTGCTTGTTCTTTGACTCTATTCTTTCTTCATATCTCTGTAAAACTTCCTGCCAATTGTTAGAGTCTTTCTGTGGCCTTCTGGCTCCTAATTTCTTTTGACTATTTTCTTTTCTAGCCTCTAAATTAGCTATTGTCAACCTTGGAACATAAATAACTTTCTTCTTCAAATTTATTATCAGCTTGTCTTCACTTATAGTCACAGGGAACACATAATTTATAAAAGGCATTCCTAGAAATAAACTTGCAGAGGGATCATAATGCTGAAATGGTAGAAATTCTTAACAATATTCCCCCCCCCCCGCTCGACTTTTAATGAAACATTTTCAACATAATGTGTCAAATTTACTGATCCTCTAACTGTTTCTAACAGTAAAATGTTTTGCAATGGTTTCAGAGACCTTTAAATAGAGATGGCCTTGCTAAATTATTAGATCCACCAGTATCAATAAAAGCATCAACATTGATCCACTCAACTTTAACCTGTAACTCAAGTGGAATGTATAACAGGTTATTTGCTTAGACCATCTTTTTTAATAGATTTTGTTCTGCTGCTTGATCATATTTTGTTAGGTCCCTATAATACTAGTGATTACCCCATTACTGTTGTAGATGTATCCCTAATTAATATTATTGTGCCCCTATTGTCCCCATATTGTTATTACTGTGCCCCATAGAATCCCTCTATTGTTATTTTTGTGCCTTTATATTATTATTGTTAGGTCGGCTTGGTTATATTGTGACTCCTTAGACGCCTATATATATAAAGGAGGTTTTGTCATTTGAATCATCCAAGAATTTGTTCATTTATGTAATGTAAAGGAGGTTTTCCCCTCGAAGAGGCTGAATTCTAAAGCGTTGATCTATATTTTCTATCTTTTTGTGAGCTGGTTTCATAACATTTGGTATCAGAGCTTTGAATTCTAGGGTTTCACTACTCCAAACAGGTCATCGTGGAATTTGTGCTATAAATTTTTTTCTACGACGTTTCAGATGCTAAAAAAAAACCCATTTGAAAAGAAATTGCGCTAAACCTCGAGTCCAAATTTCAGAGCTTTTCGCGCAATATTTGCGGTTATATGATCTGAGGAAGTTGGTCTTTTTGTAGACTCCTGAATTACATTCCAAACAGGTGACCTGGGGAAAATAGTCATAATTTTTGTTTTGAGCATTAGATTGAAATTTTGCAAGAAGTTATAGAAAGAGGACGGACTGTTGTTTCATGTGTATATGTTTTAGATCCTAAGGTCGAAACAGCGACACGTGGCGCTTCATACAAACTCGCTCTTCTGAAAAGATATATAATCAGGTCATCTTGGGAGATTGTGCATAACCCTTTCTTGGAGAATCTAAATTCGATCAGACTGGTGGCATTGGAAAGAGGACACAGAGGGTTACCGCAGGACGCAATTTCAGAACTGGAAGATTTGAAATTACAGAGATACATCAGAAGCAATATCGAGCTCCTACAAAGTGAAAAAAGTGTGTAGATTTTTTTCAATTTTTGGTTAAGATTGGTTTGAAAAATTATTTTGAAGGAATTAAAAGGATATAGTATAGCATTAGTATCGTTAACTGATGCTCCGAGGAAAGAAAAATGAAAACACCTAGTAAGCAACCTGAAAGATCTAGCATGACTTCTGAAGAAGAGGAAGAAATGTAACATGATATAATAAAATTACGAGACCAAGTGCAACAAATGTCACTCGCACAAAAAGTAACAGAATCTAAGATGGATGGTTTAAAGAAAGATGTAGAAGCTAAGATGAATGACGTGGAAACTAAGATGTACGATTTGAAGATAGGCATGGCAGATTTGAAGACAGATTTGACAAATTTTCTACAAGAAATACTTACTAATGCTGAAACGGTAGTAAAGGAAACTCGTGATGAGAAAAAAATAAATGTTAATCATGATTTCATAGACTCTAACGTTGGATCTAAGAACCACCATATTCCAAAAATCGATATGAGGAAGTTTGATGGCAAGGATCCCGCAACATGGATACTAAAGATGGAACAATTTTTCGATCTCAATAATGTGCAAAACACACAAAAGGTACGTATTGCCACTTTATATTTGGAACCAAATCAGTTTGTATGGCATCAATTGCTTTCCTCTCGTAAAGAAATTGTCACTTGGGCAATTTTTATGGAAGAGTTGACAGCACATTATGAGGATACAAAATGCAACACTTTTTTTAACCAACTGATAAGTTTCAAACGAAAGGGTTCAATGATGGATCACATTAAGGACTTCCAAAAATTGAACATAAGGGTAAAAGATATTCTGGAAGAGCATAGGATTGATGTGTTCATAGGGACTTTAAATGATAATATCCAACATGAGGTTCGCCTTTGGGAACTTGATTCATTGGAGAAGGCATTCAGGTTAGCAAGAAAAATGGAAAGCAAAATTATGGCAACTAGGAAGCCTGCCACTCACAACTATAAAGATGGAAGTGTTGTTGTCCCTAGTCTTTCACAACCTATAAGGTTGACACCACAACAATTGGAAGAAAAAAGAGCAAAAGGGCTTTGTTATAGTTGTGATAGAAAATACACTAAAGGTCATAAGT
>APFE031593908.1:21435-34266 GCA_000404065.3 Pinus taeda
ATGTCCCTCAAGCAAGCTAAGAAGGATAACAAATTATCACCAAAGTATTATGGTTCGTACAAGGTGTTGCAAAATATTGGTACTATGACATACAAATTGGAGCTTCCTGCAGCTTCTTGAGTGCACCCAGTTTTCCATGTTTCTTGTTTAAAGAAGGTGATAGGCGACAAGCTCCCAGTTCAAACAATATTTCTAGAACTTGAGGAGGAAGGAAAAATTATATTGGTACCGGAAGCAGTCACAGAAACAAGAACTTGACAGCTACGAAATCGATCAATTTCAGAGTATCTCATCAAGCGGAAGAACTTATCTGCTGAAGATTCCACATGGGAGGATGAGAATTTTATAGATAAGCATCCAGAACTATTCAAGCGTTGAGGGAAACACTTTTTTTGAAGGAGAGGGGCATGTTAGGTCCCTATAATACTAGTGATTACCCCATTACTATTGTAGTTGTATCCCTTATTAATATTACAGTGCTCCTATTGTCCCCATATTGTTATTATTGTGTCCCATATAATCCATCTATTGTTATTTTTGTGCCTTTATATTATTATTGTTAGGTCGGCTTGGTTATATTGTGACTCCTTAGACTCCTATATATAGAAAGGAGGTTTTGTCATTTGAATCATCCAAGAATTGTTCATTTATGTAATGTAAAGGAGGTTTCCCTCTTGAAGAGGCTGGATTCTAAAGCATTGATCTATCTTTTCTATATTTTGTGAGCTGGTTTCATAACATATTTGGAAACAACTAAAGATGTAGAAGCAATTGTATTCTACTCATATGGACAAAAGGAATTTAATTTCTTTAAAGGTGCAATGAGCTGCTTACCTTTATCCTTCTGGAAATATTTCGTCTCTGATTTTGAAACAATTGAAATTGTCTCATCTGTATCACTTTCACTGTCACTGGTTATTCAGAGACTTTAGAACTGGAAGATAGCAAAAGGAAAAGGAAACGTCTATAAGTCTGAAAGTCTTTTTCTTCAAAAAAAGAAGTAATGACTTTAGAAAAGGCAACTTCAAACTTTCCGTCATTTATTTTTCTATCTATTCAAAATCAAAATAAAGCTCATTTTGTTAAAGAAATTTCAAAATATCCAAGAATTGAAGAAGACTTGTATGCAACGAACATAAGTGGTTATGTGTTGGATTTAGAAAAATCTTCAAACACAGGTGAATCAATTAGAATTTGGATTGGTGCCTTGTATTAGATGCACGTCACTACAAAGCTGGATAATGTTTCTATAGTGGTCCTAGCAAAAAAGCGTATGACAAGAATTGTCTATGATTGGTTGATGGGACCATTAGATGAGGAACAGAGAGCAGTTATGAAAGAAGGTTTGTCTACTTTAGAACTTTTATTGAAAACTCAATTTGTTCTTGAACCTATTGACGAGAAAAAACAGATTATAACTGATCTAAGTCAGATGGAGTTAAAAGGCTTAAAATTTCTTGATCAGTTTGGAAAAGACTTTATGGCAATAGTCTTTAAAGCTAATCTGTCAAATGATACTACTCGAAAGGTAGCATTTTTATTCAAGCTTCCAGGTAACTTAGGAGATTTAATAATGAAGGATATACATGTGCAGAGTAAAAAGAGAGATCAAATCTATTGGGTTGATCTTTTATTTAGATGCTCAAAAAAGGTGAAATACTTATGTTGGCAAAAGAAAGCTCATGATATAACACCAAGTTCAGATGTTTGCAGAGCTATTCTACCATGGACACCTTTCAAGAAAAAGAAAAGATCAAGAAATTATAGAAGATACAAACCCAAAAGAGTTTCAAATCCTAAGAATCCTTTTAGAAAATTTAAATTCTTGAAAAAACGAAGAGGACCAAGAAATAACAATCGCTGTTTTATTTGTAAACAGGAAGGACAGTTTGCAAAAAAGTGTGCCAACAACTCTTCAAGTAAATTAAAAGCCTGTTTCGAGATAGACGATTTTAAAGATGATTGGTTTAATGTTTGTTCTGATGATGAAGTTTCTGATGTATATATTTTTACAGATGCTTCTGATGAAGAATCATGTATTGATACTGTACAAAAAATTAACATATGTAAATATTTCTCAGACGAAGAAGATGATTTTTCTGAAGAAAAGGAAGAATTGCATTACAACGATGATTTTGAAGATAGTGCTACTAAAGTTATTGATGAAACTAATGACAATGAAAGTAATATAGATGAGACAATTTCAGTTGTTTCAAAATCAGAGATGAAAGATTTCCAGAAGGATAAAGGTAAGCAGCTCGTTGCACCTTTAAAGAATTTAAATTCCTTTTGTCCATATGAGAAGAATACAATTGCTTCTACATCTTTAGCTGTTCCAGAATATGATCAAGCAATAGAACAAAATCTATTAAAAAAGATGGTCATAACAAATAACCTGTTATACATTCCAGTTGAGGTACAGGTTAACGGTGAGTGGATCAATGCTGATGCTTTTATTGATATTGGTGGATCTAATAATTTAGCAAGACCATCTCTATTTAAAGGTCTCTGGAAACCATAGCAAAACATTTTAGTGTCAGAAACAGTTGGAGGATCAGTAAATTTGACACATTATGTTGATAATGTTTCATTAAAAGTCGGGGGGCGGGGGGGGGGGGGGGAGAGAGGGGGGGGGAGAAAATTGTCAAGATTTCTGCCATTCAGCGTTATGATCCCTCTGCAGGTTTATTTCTAGGAATGCCTTTTATAAATTTTGTTTTTCCTGTGACTATAAGTGAAGACAAGCTGATAATAAATTTCAAGAAGAAAGCTATTTCTGTTCCAAGATTGATAATAGCCAATTCAGAGGTTAGAAAAGAAAATAGTCAAAAGAAAGCAGGAACCAGAAGGCCACAAAAAGACTTTATCAATTGGCAGGAAGTTTTACAAAGATATGAAGAAATAATAGAGTCAAAGAACAAGCAAAAGGCATATAAAAATCCAAGTTGGTCCGTAGAACAAAGTTCTATTTATGAAAGATTGCTGAAAATTTGTTCCAATAATCCTCAACAATTTTGGGAGGTGGAAAGTCCCAAACAAACAATAATAACTCTGCACGACAATGGAGTCAAAGGTTAGCTAATTCCTTGTACTCCTAATGATGAGCAAGAAGTGAAAAGACAGATAGATGAGTTGTTGAGTTTAAAGTTAATTGAACCAAGTACTTCTCATTATTCTTGTTCGGCTTTTCTGGTTGGATCTCATGCAGAAATTGTGAGAGGTAAAGCTAGAATGGTCATTATCTATAAACCTTTGAATGCTATAACCCAAAGTTTTAACTATCCATTGCCAAGACAAGAAACAATCATGCAAAAAATCCAGAATAGCAAGATTTTAAGCAAATTATACATGAATTCTAGATATTATCAAGTCCAAATAGAAGAAGAAGATCGACACAACACTGCCTTCACATGCCCAACTGGTTTCTATCAATGGAAGGTAGTTCCATTTGGTCTGAAGAATGCTCAAACATTCTTGCAACGAAGAATGGATTTTATCTTTGGCAAATATGATTTCATTGTTACTTATATTGATGATATTCTTGTCCATAGTCTTGATCTACATACTCATTTGCAACATTTAGAATTTTTTCTAAAATAAATATAGGATCATGGCATTGTATTATCAGAAAACAAAATAGTACTCTTTCAAGAGAGTATAGATTTTTTGGGGATTAATGTTTTAAATTGACAAGTACAAATGCAACCCCATGCGTTGACAAAGTTGCCTCAATTTCCTGATGTTTTACTAGACACAAAATCTATTCAAAGATTTTTAGGTGTCTTGAATTATGTCCATATATACATTCCCAGAATGTCTGCCAAAACAACTCCAATTCGAAGACATTTGCAGACAGGATGGTCTGAAGAAGCTACAAAGGCAGTCAAACTATTGAAAGAAGAATGCCAGCAACTGCCAAAATTAAAACCTCCAGGTAATGGTCTTTTAATTTTACTAACAGATGCTTCTAACAAATTCTGGGGAGCAGTTTTATTTGAAAGGAAGGGGAATGAAGAAGAAAATTTGTGTGCATATGCTTGTGGTGAGTTTCTTCCTCATTGGAAAAGCTATTTCATAGCTGAAAAAGAAACATTATCAATTTTTAATGGTATTTAGCGATTCGAGTTATATCTGGCACTAGCGAAGTTTTTGATTAAAATAGACTTTGAATTTTAAATATTTCCTATCTGCAAAGATCTCAAGACAACTTGCAAGAGGTAGATTATTGTCATGGCAGATATGGTTCCAGCAATATGAGTTTGATGTTGAATGGGTGCCTGGACTTTCAAACTATTTAGCTGACTCTTTAACCCGTGATATGAACAAAGCTTTTATCCAACAAAAGAAGATTGAATTATTTGCAATACCTGGCAAGAGTTTAGTTGATGATGATTATAGTACTTTTGTACATAGATTTAAAATTTTATAAAGTCATCTCAGTCATTTAGCAGAAGAATAAAAAAGGTTGTTGGGCTGAGATTAAGAAGGAACCAATAGATCCAAAAATGTCAGGCTTGACAATCAAAGAATGTTGGTATAAATTTAGGTTTGGATGCCCAGTTCGTAAACATCTATCCTTTACCTAACATGAAGGTTAACATTTATTTCAAAAGCCTAGATGATATATGGTCTAGTCAATACACTGATGATATGATATGGATGTCGAAAATTTTGAATTATTATCAGTTGATTAGAAGTCTAGATTTTTCCTTAGCCACTTTTACTAGGGCTAAAATATTAGATTTAGAAGAAATACAAATAAAAAATGAAATTGATAGGTATCTTTGAACATTAAGAATTCCAAATATTCTAGATGAGCTTGAAGCAACATATCTATAGAGGTATGATGAAAATTATGCAGGTACTGATACCTTTCCCCAGTATGAAATTTTTGAAGATATTGCTGATTGGGAGATTCAGGAAAGATTTTGCAGAAAAAGGAGAACAATCAGAACTTCCCAATGTGTTCAAAGATCATTAGAATATTTAAGGACATTTTCCTCTCCATGGGACTACCAGAGTCTTAAATTTAGAGAGAGTATTTCTCCTAACCTGTTTGCTCAAGTTTTTTGTTATGAAGATCCGGCAACCATTGCTTTTGCAAATAACGAAGAACATATGAAACAAATAACTTAATGGCTTAAAGAATTTGGAAAATTAAATTGTTAGAAAAGAAGCAAATTTTCCAAAAAATCGATGAGTTACAAGGAGAGAAGAAAATTTTGAAGTTCATAATAAATAAAAAAGGATTAATCACTATTAGTGTGATTTTCAGGAAATTGGAATAATGATGTAGTATGCATTGTCAGTATTACGCTATCCAACGGAGTTTGTACATCCATGATTTCTGAGCCAAGATGGCAAGAAAAAAGTTATGTGAATGAAAAATGCCGCCTTTGAATACAACACGCCATTGAGACCTCTACAACGATGTTTCAAATTTTCAAGTGGGAGCTTCTAGATGGAATCGAGTTAGCTGTCCAACCAGTACCAGCTTTTGAAAAATCTTATAAAGATTCTTTCCTTGACATCGAGATAAATCCTATCTCTTTTACCAGCTGATGGACTAAGAAAGATGTGATGTTTTCACCATAGTAGAAGAATCTTCATCTGTTTAAAGATAAATTTAAAATAGAAATCAGACAGTCTTCAAGAAAAGCATTTCCAATAGGAAAAGGCAAAGCTACATCAACATTAGCAACAACAAAAGGAAAAGAAAAAGCAGAACCTACTATTTTTCTAGATACATACCAAGATGCCCAAAACTTGGACAACACTATTTGGGAATCAGAGTACCTAAAGTTGATGGAAGAAAATGATCTAGTCAGCAGATTCTCATCCGAAGATGACTTTGACGGTGACAAAAGTTTTGAAAGACCATGGTAGTTTGTTTTCTTGTTTAAATTATTTTACTCGGAATATTGAGTAGACACCGTCTGGATTAGGAAGATCCAACAAGACCCTCAATTATTTCCGCTTTATGTTTTATCACTTATCGTGTTGATAGATTTAGCATCTCAAATTAGGTTATATAAGGAGTCTCAGGTGTCACTAATAGACACAGTTGGTTTGGAGACAAATATTGAGTATTGTTTGCAAGAGTGTTTTCAGATTTTCGTAAGTTAAGAGAAGGCTTTGAGTGTTTTGTTATTCTGGAGATGTCAATAAAGCTTGTTGTTTACTCATTCTATTTGAAGTCGTTTTGAAAAGTATTTGTATTGCTTAGAAGTATCAGTAAGGCTTCGAGAAAGCATGCGTAAAGTTGTTTGAAGAGCGCCCATGGTGAGGCCAGTCGCAGTAGATGCTATGAAGCAAGTGCTCTAAGTTTAAAGAATTATTGTTAAAAGCGAACTAAGAAACGAGTAAGAATATCATCTCTTTTGTTGTTTACATATGTTGTTTGAATATATTATAATTGATTGCAGGGAGATATCAAAAAAGGAGTTAAGTTTTGGTCTGTATCTCAATGTACATTTATAGGGAATTGGGTATTTATCAATACTAGTAATTCTAGTTAGAGTTTATTTAGCAATAGTAACTTTCCAGTTTATTAAGCACCTTTCAAGTTTATTTAGCAACACCAGTCTTTTATAATGATACAATGGAATGTGATAGAGCCCAATATCATAACTTGAAATAATTAACAAACTTACAAAGAATCTCGTTTACTTACTATAGAAATTATGTTTTAGGGATTTATTAATACTAATAAGTCTATTCAGGGTTTATTTTTGACAACAATGGCCTTAAATAATGATACATAAAATGACCTATTAAGTCTTATTGGGTAACCATGGTTTTGTATAATGATACATGAAATGACCTAACAACTTACAATTATAGTTTAACCATATGACATTGTGAAACAATGAACTTATTTATAAAGTAACTCATTAACATATATGTTGTGCTTAGACAAGTGATAACTATTAAGAGCAAGTTCCCAAGTCATATTTACTTAATGTTTTAATTGTGTTGAGAGGTACATTTGACAACCCATTATGAGGAATATGTGTAGTTTCTGATGTGCTCAAAAAATAAAATATAACTAATATTTGGTTAATTATAATTGAAATAATTATAAAATATCAATAATCTTATTCACTGTGCTTGCTAAGTTTGTTAATTGATATTATAATTATGATGGAGAAACATCAATAATCTCACTTTCATTATGTTGATCCTTGATTGAGCCAAGAGTTGCTATACAACTGAGTATGGAGTGAATGTCACATAGCATTAGATAACATTAGATAGGGGGGATGTTGTCCAAGTAGTTTTAGGAAAAAAAAAGTTAGAAAATATTTACATAAAAAAATTAAAAGAGATTATCTGTCCATCTTTAAAATGAAAAAATAAAATGTAATTTAGATTTAAAATAAATTTATTGCAATTTTAGGTTTTTAATTAGAATTAGAATATTTATAATTCTACTCTATGTCAATAATAATAATATCAAAATTAAATTAATTTATAAGGTAAATTTAAATTTGTCTTTTAAATCAGTATTAGAAAAATAGAAAAGAAATAATATATGAATTAAATATATATTCATTTTCAAAAAAATGTAAAAATATTTTTAACCAAGGAGATTTAACTCCACTTTACCATCCGAATTCTAAATTTGCAAATAGCTTTTGTTACAATACCATGGCTTGTCAATATCATATCCCCAATATGACATGTGTTGATATGATTTATTTTTTAATTACTTAATTTTAGATAAATCAATTAAAAGAGTATAATTAACTTGGAGATAAAATCCAATCCTTCATATGTGAATACTATGAATATTTTGGTATATTCCAAGGAGGTTAAATCTATACCATCCTCCAAATAATTATTTCATACTTAAATTAACGTTATGAAAGACCTATTTTGAAATAAGCAAATCTATTGGCATAATTAACAAGATTTATTTTGGATTATAAATTGATACATGTATTAAAAAAAATATTTTGTAATAAAGTAATGAATACTTACTTATGTACGTTTACTAATAAAATGATTATGTAAATATGTACATGACAACATTAAAAAAAAACGAGTGAGTATAAATTCATTGTATACTTAAATATATTAAACATGAACAAAATAAACTAGCATTTGCACGAGATGTTGCAAAGGAAACGTCGTAATGTATAAATTGAGGAAATCTAAATAAGCTGCACATATGTAGCAGAAATGAAATTCTAAAGTTGTATAAAATGAAGTTGGTTTATGGTGCTTAAGACTATATTTTTGATTAATTATTGAATTAATATTGCATATAAATCTCATAAAATTCAACCAACTTATTATTCAGGGCTCTGATCTCTAAGGTTGACTTTGGGTCATTAACATGGTGATGCCCCGTCTCAACCACTAAACCAGAGGCCAAAAAATAGAATACTGCAAAATGTTACGATCATTACCATAGTAAACCCAATGAATCCACACAAGAATTTATTCTTTACTCGAAGAGCATATTGGTTACCCATATCCACAAAAAGAATGCAAGGTGGAAAGCATTCTGCAAAACAAAATATCTGTTATTATAACTTGTAGCATTGTTCCAACCAACAAAACTATCTGCACATTTTGGAAGATCAAATGGCAATAAGTTTTGAAGAATTCAATTAAAAAAATTCCAAGATGATTGGCTCACATGATGAATGTTACCTTGTCCTATAAATATAATATTTGTATTCACTTACAATTAAGAGAAAAAACAAGATCCGAAAGAATGTATACCACCCTCAGAGGAATACATCCAATCATAAGGAGAATGTTAGTTTAAACAATTGTGGATATTTAGAATGAAGAATTTGGAAGCGGTGTAGAGTACCGAAGATTTACCATTCACATTAAGAAGCATAAATATTATAACAAAATCACATTATTTTACATGCCTAATTCACATTGAGTTGGATTACACCTCACTTCCTCTATTCCTTTCTCTCGAGATTAGATTGTAATATCATGCACTGCTCAAGTTCTACATATAGTCCAAACATCTTCAACCTAAGGAGGATACACAAGTAAACAATGTTGGTGTCATTAATATTCAATGCTAAAGAATTTGATTGCCACAATTATGCTTTTTGTTGTGAAAATTTTCTAAAATCATATTGCCTATATGTTTTTGAATGTCTTGTTTACCACTGCTCAATGAAGAAAAAAATGTACAACAATTTTCCTTTTATAGGTACAATCTAGCACAAGGTGGTACTATCCTTTGTGTATGTTTTTACTCTAAGAATTATATCCTAGTGGTAAGTGTCCAAGAGATGCCAATCATGGGCAACAACTGGGTAAAGCCACAATGTTTTGTCAAAAGGTAAGCTGATTTGAAAGAAAGCATAAGTCAAAAAGATGAATATTAATTGGCCTTCCACGTTACAACCCAAGCAGACAACACTTTCCTCTTAATATCATAGATCCATCTTAACTGCATATTTATTTAGCATCGAGAGAGGGATAAAACCAAAAGACATGAAAGCCTCATTTATTTTCCATTTTAGATTTTTATTAGCATTACACACATTAAGTGCTAATACTCTTAAATTGAGATGCCTCTTCCACTTGGGTGTAAAAGATGGCCATGAGTCATTCAACTTTTCAACAAGGTTCTTAACTTATATGATATTTATATCTAGATCTCACTCTCTATCTGATTTGCAGTTTGGATTATTCAATTATTATGGATTTTTCTCATTAGTGATATATAAAGTTAAATCGACCACACTAAAAACAAAATGGATCTATGTAAAGTAAACATTTCATGTAGCCTCACGATGTGAAAAAGAAACATTAGAGAAATGTGATATGCATGTGCAAGGGGTTTTTTTTACCCTTTCAAAAGATAATATATCTCACCACTAATAAACTCTTTGGATACAAAATTTAGGAAATTATTGCCTAGGCAATATTGCGAGGAAGGAAAGATGAATTCAAAGAAATAAAATATCTCACCTCCGAAATATCACAATAATGAATTCAAAGCAATGCAATATCTCACCATCAAAAAATTGTTTTGATGCGACATACCTTAGGAGAAAATGTTCATCCATTTTTTATGGTTTTCTATTTGGTTAAAACATTATGTTTTAAAAGTAAATCATTTTGTGTAATAAACAACACCTTTTGTCAGTGCTCTTTTAAACTTCAGGAAGTTACATTTTATCACACCATTGAATTCTTTCACACTTTAAACTTTAGTGAGTTACATTTTATCACACCTTTGAAATTTTTCGTGTGAAAAACTGTCATAGCATTTTCCCTTTTTTTGTGTGCTGTCATAGCATTTACCCTTTTTTTGTGTGGGATCTTTATCATGTGTTGCGTCCTTACTGAAGGTGGGCAAAACATATTTCAAGCTTCACAAATGTTTATCATTGGGCAAGACTTAAATTTTATCACACCCTTGAAATTTAATAGCCTTTCCTATCCTACTCAGAGGAGGTAGTGGCCCAATTCTACAGTTTCCATAATTACTGAGAGTAACTCTCCTAATTCTACAGTTTCCATAGTTACTGAGAATAACTCTTGACTTTCTTTGAATTGATAAATATTCTTTCTAGTTATAAATAAGTCTTTCCATAGTATTTCCATACATTCTAAGGTTTTTCAGAGTTTTCATCATATAAAGGAAAAGCTTGTCTTCTTGTTAAATACCAAAGATTTATTACAACACTTTATCCTACTTCTCATACATGAAAGAATACGATTTCTCTTTAGTTAAGAGACATTCCTTAGCTATGCTCAATTAGCTTTTGCCTAGTTCACACTTGTAAATATTCAAATACTGCATAATCCTTTTATAGTATTTACATGCATGTTGTAAAAAGAAGCATGAAGGCCCAAGTATTATTTTCTTTGTCCCTCTTGAGAGGAAATACCATCACTAGAGCATTTACATGCATGTTGTAAAAGGCCCAAGAATTATTTGCTTCGTCTCTCTTGAGAGGAACTACCATCACTAGACCTGATTCTATGAATGGTAGCGTGAAATCGACATAGTTACTTCGATTAGCTAAAATTGTCATATTGCCAACAAGTGCATCAAATTTTTGTAAACCAATCTTGAAATCAATATCACTAGGAATTGAATTCTTGGTAATCAAAAGAATTTTAAATCTAATAATTCAGCAGGCTATAGAAGTTACATTGAGATGAAGTAATGTTGAGCAAGGGTAAGGTCGACTTGCAAGTGTTATAATTTGTAACTAAATCTGTGACTAACTTAATACTGGTTAAATCAATCAGATTACTCAAAGTATTTTAATCGTCTAACACCTAAATCAAAGGCACATATTAATGTGAGAGGGGAGTTATTTTCAAAGGGAAACACCTAACGGCGTAAATATAAACCAATTGTGTTAATTATAAAACAAAAGTAATTTTTTTTCTTAAAGCATTGAGAAATAGTTTAAATAGTTATGTAAACCAATAACAATGTGTTTAGAAAGATAAACTAGGTGTACTACTAAGTAATATATTTATAACATATAAAATATATTGCAAACTTGTTTACCTAGTTTGTATTTTACATTTTGTTGTACTTTACATTTTTATGATACTCATAAGATTTTAATATCAATCTAATCATTTCTTCATGTTTCATTTACATTATTGCAAACTTGTTTACCTATTTTGTATTTTACATTTTGTTGTACTTTACATTTTTATGATACTCATAAGATTCAATATCAATCTAATCGTTTCGTCATGTTTCATTTCATTATTGCAAACTTGTTTACCTATTTTGTATTTCTAATCGTTTCCTCATGTTTCATTTACATTAGAATTTACCTTTTTTTTAATAAAAATTATTAAAATCAAATCAATTATAGATATGCATTCCATAAATTATAAAATTAAATCAATTATTACCTTGTGTATATTTTGGAATAAGATTTCTAGAATTTAAATTTAATTATCAACAAGTAATAAGTAATAGATAGATTGTATGTATTTAATGCTCTTTAACATTTACAGAATATCCACATAATATTTATGTTATAGGTATGTTTATTTTGAACTAAGGTTGCCAAAATTTTACTTTAATTATCAATAATCATGATTTGGATGGTAGGGATTTGACCTATAATATTTTTAATAGTATACACAAATCAAAGGTTGAGATTTATTTTCAAAGTAGCTATGCCTTTTCTGGCACTTTTAATCAAATGCATTAATTATAAAAAAAAACTGTATAAACAAGTGTCCTATGAAATGAGTTATGGTTTTTTTGGCATATCATATTGATAAGTCATGATGTTGGACCATGGTAGTATAACAAAGCCTATTTACTGATTAAGAATCTTTGTGATAAAATTACATGATTTTTAAAAATGTTTATGTGTTTCACTTATATAGTAATTATTTTTCATAATAATAATAATAATAATAGTAATTATTTTTCATAATAATAATAATAATAATAGTAATAATAAGGGTTAGCTCAATTGGTCAAATTTTTGTTGCTCATAAGCCATGGCATTGGCCCTTAGTATTATAACAAAGCCTATTTGTAGGTTAAGAATCTCCATGGTAAAATGAGGGTGAATCTCCATTGTAAAAAAACTTGTTGGATGTATGTTTTTTTTTAATGATTATGTAAGTGTTTTGATGCCTATCACGTTGCACTAGTTTTAATAGTAGTTGAGATAGAGGGTTGAGATTTATTTTAAAAATAGTTATGACATATGTGGTATTGATAAGCCATGTTATTGGCTCATTGTAACAAATCCTATTTATAGGTTAAGAATATCCATGGTAAAAATGAAAGAGGTAACTGTTTTGATGTCTATGAGTGTTTACGACCATTTCCATAAATTTGAAAATATG
>APFE031593908.1:36546-51941 GCA_000404065.3 Pinus taeda
GAGTCTGCACTTTCCTTAAACGACTGGCTCCTTAATGTCCTTGGTCTTAGACTGTACCGTTGCCAAGGGTGTTGTTTCCACTGCACCCTTGACGGTTGATTTAACCTTGTCCTTTGTTTTAGACTTTGGTGATTTGTGCATCACTCCTTCTACATGCTAAGAGGGTTCTTGATAGGTGAAGCCTCTTGTGTGTTTTTGCGATGTTGTCAAAATTGTTTCTAGCCGACCCCCTTACGGCTATCTTCTTTCTCCTATTGTGATGTTGGGAATCTAGTCTTTGGCTCCTCTTCTTTTGGGATGCTTGTCATTGAAGCTCCTCCGATTGAGACCCCTCTAGTGGTTAACGCTCTATGTAAGGTAAATTTTCTTTGAGAGGTTGGCCCAATTTGTAGGTTCAATGGCCTATGGCAGAAACTTGTTGACCTCCATGCTTGGATTTTTGAGCAGTGGAAACCCTTAATATTTGCTGATATGAACATCTACCCTCTGGTAAGGGGTTTCTTTATTGCAGTTTTCAACAAAGAGGAAGATCGTGTGTTGATTTTTGACTTTCGACCATGGTTTTGGGGCAGTGTAGGGCTCTTTATGCAGTATTGGTTTCCCTCTTTCGATCCGCTTTAGGTTACAATCTCGGTTTCGGTTTGGGTAATACTCTCTAACCCTCCTTTGCATATGTGGAATATTGCTACTTTGATTGCAATTGGTAATGCCTAAGGCAGATTCTATTGTTGAAGCGAAGACACATAACTCTAGATGAAGCCCACATATGTGCGCATTTGTGTGGATATGGATTTCAACAAAGGATTTCTTGTTGAAATTAATCTAATAGGTCTTGGTTACTTATGGGTGCAAAAATTGGATTAGGAAAACATTTATTTTCATTGTAGATCTTGTTGTGAGACTGGGCATTCCCTCAAAAATTTCCCTAAAGTTGGGAAAAATAAAACAAAGAAAACTAGTTGAAAACCAAGATGGTGGGAGGGTGCCAATTTTGACTGTTACTCAGTTACAAAGGAGGATCCTCCTTCAGTTCTTCATAATGCTGTCAAGTTGCAAAAAGACAAATTATGTAGAGCATAAGATTGATCTTCCTAAAGATCAATGAGTTTCAGCAGTAAGTCAAGAAAGGCAGTAGTGTGGAGGTCTTCGACTCCACAGTAAAAGCTACTAATACAAATGTTTCATCAAAGAAAAATCTTGGAAAAGAGACTATTTGGGTTGAAAAAAACATGGGCAAGATCATTGCTCCATTTTCCAAACCCTTTTGGTATGTTTTTCCAAAATAAAAAATGAAAAGGCTCTCCCTTGGGTTGATCAGACAAAAACAGAATCTCCTTCTTTGAGTCAAAAGAATGAAGCTTGCAGCAGAGGTATCGTAAAGAATGATGGTGTGTTAGATCCTCCAAAAAACTTGGGCTGGTGCCAAGTGGGAAAAAAGACAAAAGTAAATTCTCAAAAGGATATCAATATGTAACATAAAACTAAAAGGAATTTAAGTTGATAATGGATTGCAAGTATATTTGGATATCATGAAATTTTTGGAAAGTTTTTAGTTGGAATGGGAACAAATTCCATGTATCGAGGAGATCTTGTGTAAGGGTTTAGGTTGATGCTGCGTGTTCTAACCCAAACCGTCAAGGAGCTTTGGTATTTCTTGTTTTTAGAAGAATTGTAATGGTTTTCGGTCGGAACCCATTTTTATCAATATAATCTCTTTACCTATTTCTTTTAAAAAATAAAATAAATTTAATCTCTTTTCATATTTAATAAATTTCAATTTCACATGAAACTAAACTAGTAATTAATAAAATTGAAATATAAATCTGAATATTATATATACCAAACATCATATAAACCCTAGTATCATACATATTAATGTAGAAATTCCTTGTAGATTCAAACTGCTTATGTAATTTTCTAAAAAAAAATACTTGAATCTAATCTCCTCATCACCGAAAACAATTAAACGATCGCGAAATCATGAAGCATACAAGAAGCCACAACTAAAAACCCTTGTTCTCTGTATATTGCATTAGTCAGAAAATATAAGAAGAATACAATGCAAGCTCTCTGTATATAGGAAAGCTTTGGTCAATACTTAACCAAATCTAAGCCTGCCCAAGTCTTATTCCCTTGCGTTGTTTTTCAAGGAATTAGCCCCTTTTAAATAGGAAATTTCTTATCTAGAATTGTGCAATCCCTATAGGCCCTTCTCTCACTGCATGCACCACCACTACAACTTGGATAATTATACAATTGATAGTACATTTCCCTTGAACTCCAATCTGAACTGAACCGGGCTCGATTTATCAGCTACACCTTTTTCAGCTGGATAGCTCACCGCGCTACTTGACTTGGTTGATACGGTAGACTGGAAAGACTATACGCTGGGGAATACTCAAACTGGCTACTTCGACTGGGAACAAGGCCTTTAACTGAGAGCCACTGCTCTACCTTCCCTGATTAAATTCCCAGAAATAGTATAGTGTACCAGCCAGAGAGCCTGCCGCGATTTCAAGTGGTCTTTTCGTGCAGGAAATGGTGGACTACTACAACCTCTATAGGGATGTGTAATTGAAAGGGAACTTAAGTAAGGTGTCCTGACTTTAGACCTCGCGTCGTAGTAACCATGAGAACAAGAGTGAACACATGAAGTTGCACTCCACTGTTAGACCTCCTACTAGTTCCTTCAACAATTGGAACTAGTTTAACTGATATTAACTCAGTTTAATTGAATTAAACAATTACAACTCAAATTAAAATCAACCTAGGCTTCTAAAATTTAGGAACCACTCTACATGACTCAAGTTAGGTCCACAACTCGAATTAACTGAGCCAACTAAGTCAAATTAACTTAGTAACTAATACAAGTTGTCATGTGATGTGGAATTACAATTTTATTCCTAAGTTAATTCAAGGCCAAAATTAAATTAGGATTTTCTTCTCGCATTTTCAACACTTCTTCTCAACAAGAAAGGGATTATCTTCTACCTCGATCTTGCCTCTATGAAACTCAAATTTGCATCTTGAAAATGTCTTTGTCAAAATATCCGCATCATGTTCCTTTGTAGGAATGTAATCCAGCAACATGATTCTCCTTTGCACACAGTCTCGTAGATGGTGATATAGGATGTCAATATGTTTGGAATAATCATGAAAAACTAGATTCTCAGAGAGTTTAATACAACTCTGATTATAACAGTAAATCACTGTAGTATCAATCTACTGAACAAATAACCCAACAAGGATCTTCCTCATCCAGATAGCCTCGCAAGTTGCTTGACTAGCAACCTTGTACTGTGTTTTGATGAACTGAGTGCAAATGATTGCTGCTTTCTGTTGTACCAAGAAATTGTCGTTGGCCCAATATTGAAGATTCCCCCTGACATGCTCTTCCTATCGGATGGAATCGCTGCCCTATTTGCATCTGTGAAGCCTTGAAGCTTCACTCCCTTTGTCCTTTTGTACCAAAGACCACACTGAATGGTGCCTCTGAGGTATCTCAACACATGTTTAGCTGCCTTTGAATAGAGTTTGGTTGGCTTATCCATTGCTTGACTACGCTGGTTAACTGCAAAACATATGTCCAGTCGTGTGTTCATCAAATACATAAGTGGATCCACAAGCTGCTTGAAAAATGTAGCCTCCACTACTTCACCTAAAATAACATCTTCCTTCCTCCAATTTCTTGCTACAGGAGTCTCCATGGGTTTGCTGCTCTCCATGTAGAACTTTTTTAGTATCTTGTTGGCATACTTTGCCTGAGAGACAAACAATTCCTTATCTCCTTGCCATACTTCCATACCAAGGAAATAATGCATGAGCCCCAGGTCCTTCATCTCGAATTCTCTTGCAAAATCCTCTTTGCAAGATTTGACTACCTTCTCATCACCTGTTAGAATTATATCATCGACATAATATTATAATCAAGAATTTATCTTCAACCACAATATGGTAAAGGTTTGCATCTACTTCACTTTTGGTGAAACCAAACCTGGTGATTTGAATGTTGGGAAAACTTGTTAATGTTATGCAAGCTCCCGCATCAGTGTTAAACAAAATGTGTTTATGATCGTCTCAAATTAACCAAAATGTGAGGAATTACGTGTCAAGTATTAAGTGTCTTTTATGGTAAATTAATGAGGTTAACTAGATGTTTAAAACACATATACAACAAGTAAATTGCAGAGAGATATTTAACAGCAAAATCATAACACAAAGCTGATAAAGGAGTTCACCCCTACTGGGGTACACCTCCTTGGACCTGCTTCAATAGCTAGGCCCGCTTTGGATTAATGGTCAATTATCTAATTACATGCACCTGCAGTGCTCCAATGGCTTCAAAACTTTCTCCATTGGATTCAGAAGACTCAAAAACCCAAGAATGACTCTCCAAGCTCTATAGTTGGACTTCAGCTGATCTAGGCTTGACCTCCTCTCCTGGTGGCCCTATGCTTCCTTAAACTTCAACATAGAAAAATAACGTACAAAAGTGTCTTTTTGTCTCTGAAACCTATTTCATTGTGTTCAGAGAATCCAAATCATCTAGAAATGATTCTTTCTAAGCCGAATTGGTCAAAAATTGAAGAAGTTATGGTCTCTTCAGTTTTTCCTAGGAACACTCCACCAAATCTGGAGAAACTTCAGTTAACCCCACCAAATTTGGAGTAGTTCCGGATTTGTCGAACCTGCAAAAACCGCCAACAAGTTAATCCAAAATTAATTAATGGATAAAAATAGTTTAATTAGCGTTAAACTCCACTGGCCTATGGTTTCGCAGTGTTGGTCATATGGGGAGGGGGCTAGGTCGCGAGGCTGGCTCCTTAACTCCAAACTTCGACGCTTTAACATTTAAATAAAAAGTGTGACCATATATTGTTAATACACATGGTCATGGTATAATGGTGGTGCGTGGGGCTTTTGAAGTCACATGTTCGACTCCCTGGTTTGCCAATAAAATTTTACCTTACCTTTGAGAGGGCATGTGGCGGCCTCCGGGCTTGCCATGTGTCAACCTCTCATTGGTCCAACTAAAATGCCATACACCAATATCATACAAATAGTTGTCACAATCTGATTGAGCCACATGTCAAAATATTCCAAGGAATATTCCTTGGAATATTTTTCTTTTTTCTGACTAGGCTATTCGGATGCCTAGTCAGCATCCCAGTTAGCCTGTACCCAAAATTTGTCTATTTGACAAAACGATCAGAATGCACTATCTTTCTCATACAAACTCCATTTTGAGTGAAACAAGTTGTGTTGGGATCACATCATCGAGATGGACACAATCATTCAAGTTTTGAGTGATTCTGATCACTTTGATTTTTGAGCAAATTTTTGCCCCTAATCTAGATTCTGATCACTCCTTCCCACTGACAGGCTTTTGGACCCACAAAAGTTGGTTATCTGATGAGAGATGAATACTCTTCTACTTCCCAAGTTCTATCAATCGATTCTACCTCGAAAAATCTCCATGAAAACCACTTGGATTCACTAACATGCCTTGCCTTACAAATGACTTGGCACTTCAACCAATGTTCTCCTTTTGCTGCTGATCCAATCTAACACTTGCTGGCTACTTGCTGATTAAACACCCTGCTGTACCAAAGTGATCCCTCGGTCCTTGTAAAGCTGACTGATGGCCTTCCCACTAAGAATAATGTTTCTCCTTTGCAACACATGCATTCGATGCAAGCTTCTCCTTGGAAACCACTTTTCCAAGTTAAGCCCATTTGAGTGAACTACAACAATGAGTTCCAATATCAGTAATAACAAGAAAAAAAATGACCATTCTCTTACCTACATGGTTCCAAATTCGACATCTGGAAGAATGCATTCATCATCTCTTTCGCTTCTTGGCATGAACACATCAAATGGTCTACAATGGCTACAATTTTTTTGGCATTTTTTTCCACTTTCGCTTCTTGATTCCATCATCCTCTAGTATTAACATGCTGCTCATGTCATGATTTAAGAATGAAGGATAATCATGAGCCTCTTGTTCAAGTGTGGACCTTCCAAAATCCTGCGACATCTTGTCACAAGAAACACCATTAACCTTGAAAAACACTCATTCTAGAATATAACTTGACGACCTTTTCATTTTGCTTCTTCAAAGCAACAATTGTCACATCATGTGAACATCGTCATTTACTCTTACATCTTGGTGTATAAACCATCAACTAAACACAAGTCGACAAAACATGCTTCTTCAAACAACTGACTCTCAAGTCAAGCAAAAGCATGTAAAACAACTTGATGATTTACAACAAGAATTCCACACTCTCATGAAACAATTCATCACCTCTCCCTCTCGTCTTTGGAGACAAAATCAACTCTTCCAAGTCGATATAACATACATGTAACAATCAATTGACCACACAAGCCGACACTCATGCATGTCCAAGTGATCAACATTCTCAAGTTGACAACATACATGTTAACAAAGCAATCAACCAACACAAGTCGATCACTCATGCATGTTCAAGCACAATGAAACTATTAAAAATTCCACTGTTCACACACACAAACTCTCATGCATGTGTAACAATTCTCAACTCTCTCAGAAGTACAATCACAAGTACAAGAATCCCATTGGTATGTACGAGTACTTAAAAAGCAGAAATGACCAAATTTGTTGCAATAAAGTGAGTCAACATACTCCACTTTCGAACACTTTCTTGGCAAGATCTGTTCAATACTTAACTCCCGTATCTTTCCTTGTAAAAGAAGCACTATATACTAGAGACAAAGTCTGAAGCCAGCTAGGAAGCCTTCGAAATGCTTTTGTTATACAATTGTGTATTAGATAAAAGTTGCTTCAGTCAATCTCTGATTTAGTTTATAAAATTATATAGTGTCAAGTCTTCTAGACTCTTTCTCTTCTATAGATAGATGAACTGTAATTGATGTAGATTCTCGATCTACTAAAGTAAATCGTTCAGAACATGAAAAGATAGAAGACCCCGACAGTTGAACCCGCATGTTCTTAGTGCCAAATAGATTTACAAAGTTCCATCTGTCTTTAACATCTCAAAGAAAACATTGCTAAAAGAAGTTGAGTTAAAAATAAAGATTTCAGGTCTTTCTGTCCAAATAGTTGGTCTAAATCTTTTTTCAGAAGATGAACTTAAACGATTTAGAGATTATGCTAAAGACAACAAATTTTCTTACTTTCATTTTGGAGGTATAAGGATTGACCAAGCTCCTCTGTTCCGTCATGGATTAAATACACCCTGCATATCAGAAATCTTTGATACCAGGCATAATAACTAGATCATGCCCGAATCGGGAATATTATGGGATTGTCAATACGGGACAATATATCCAGATTACGCAATCAGTCTGTCAAATGTAAATCTTAAGGATTGTTGGAAAATTTTAGTTGGAGTTCAAGGTCTCCAAATGGTAGAAGATAGTGAATATTTGTCTGTTTTAATTCAGACCTTGTTTCAACTAACAAACACTGTTCATCTAAAGTTGAAATAGCCTGTATTAAAGGATTGTGTGACTGTTGGCATCAATAATGCTCAAGTCGAAGGTGTACCTTATGATAAATAAGCTCTTCCAAGTGATTGGTACATCCAATATAAGTCATTAGAAAACTCAGACAGTCTAAAAGGTAAATCAAGAAGAATGACTGTCAATGATGGTCGTGTTAGAATTTTTCCATATAGGTTAGTTGTACCTAAGACTGTTTTTCGACCAAAAAGATATGTCTTACCAGTAGACACTGAGCAAGCATCTACAAGCAGTCAAAAGTACTTTACAGAAATAGTACATAATCATCCAATTTTAGAGTCCAAGGAATTTGTACAATCTAATCAGTTGTATATACCCGAAGAAAAACCTTTCTTCGTAGTCAATAAAATGTTTCGGACATCCACTTCTCAATTTCCACCCATGGAAGAATTTCAATATGCAAATTGCCGTTTTGTTAGAGGGGGGAAATGGCTACTGAAAACCAAATTCTGTACTTCTTCTTCTCAATCTAAACAGCCACCCACTTGAGCCGATTGTGCCCCACTCCTAGAACACAATTCTAATAACCCAACCAATCTAGATCAAGTGTATCAGATAGGCAACTATCTGACTACCTGGTGTGCGCACGCAAAAGATGTATTAGATGATTTGGGTAGGCAATCAGATTTGATAAATGCAAACCTCAAACTGCTATATGAAGAACAACATGCAGAAAAGGCAGAAAAGGAAGAAAGAAGAAAAAGAAGGAAAAAGAAAAGGGCAAAAGAAATTCCCAGGTTTAGGATAGATATGAGTACACCAAACTACTATGATCAAGAAGAGAAAGCTAAAACCAAAGAAGCAGATTCAGCAAATAGCGCTGAAGAGTCTAGCTCTAAAGTCTTTGGAAATCCTTTGGGGATAGCTAGAACAAAACAAGAAATGTATAAACTAGAAAAATCTTTCTCTTCAAAGAAAGAAATAATGACTTTAGATCAAGCTGCTTCAAAGTTTACTTCATTTATTTTTCCATCCATAAATAATCAGAATAACGCCCATGTTTTTAAAGAAGTTTCAAAATACCCAAGAGTTGAAGAAGACTTATATGTTGCTAACACATGTGGATATGTGCTAGATCTAGATAACTCTTTAAATCTAGGAGAATCCATTAGAATATGGATTGGTGCCTTGTATCAAATGCAAGTCACAACAAAACTAGATAATGTCTCCATCGTGGTCCTTGCAGAAAAAAGAATGACATGAATTGTTTATGATTGGTGGATGGGACCATCTGATGAAGAACGCAGATCAGTAATGGAAGCAGGTCTATCAACACTTGAACTTTTCTTAAAAACCCAATTTGTTCCAGAACCTGTAGATGAAAAGAAACAACTTATAACAGACTTAAGTAGAATGGAGTTAAAAGATTTAAAGTATCTTGATCATTTTGGAAAAGACTTCATGGCCAAAGTCTTTAAAGTTAATTTGTCCAATGACACTGCTCAGAAAATTACATTTCTTTCAAAGATTCCAGGGAATATAGGAGATCTAATAATGAAAGATCTTGATGTACAAAGTAAAAAGATAGATCAGATTTATTGGGTTAATCATTTTTTTAGATGTACAAAAAAGGTAAAATATTTATGCTGGCATAAGAAGGCTCATGATATTACACCAAGCTTAGCTGTTTGTAGAGCAGTACTGCCATGGATGCCTTTTAAGAAAAAGAAAACAAAAAAGAAATATGGAAGATTCAAGCCCAAGAAGATCTCAAATCCCAAAAGGCCATTCAGAAAGTTTAAATTTAAAAAAGAGAGAAATAGACCAAAAAACAACAATTGTTGTTTTATTTGCAAACAAGAAGGTCAATTTGCAAGAAAATGTCCTAATAGTTCCTCAAGTAAATTAAAAGCATGTTTTGAAATAGAGGAATTCAAAGATGATTGGTCTATTGTTTGTTCAGAAGATGATGTATGTGATGTATATATTTTAACAGATGCCTTAGAAGAAGAAAATGATGAAATTGTTCAAAAAATGAATATTTGTAAATATTGTTCTGACAATGATTCTTTTGGAGAAGAAAAATTGCATTACAGTGACGAATATGAAGACAGTGAAACAGAAGTCACTGGTGAAACTAAAGACAGTTTAGAAGAAGACAACGCTTCAGAAGTTTTGCAGCAAATACCAAAAGATAAAGTTAAGCAGCCAGTAACACCTTTAAAAGAGTTAAATTCTTTCTGACCATATAAAAGGGATATTGCTGCCTCTACAACCTTAGTTGTTCCAGAGTATGATAGAATTGAAGAACAAAATCTTTTGAAAAAGATAGTCAAGACAAACATCCTAATCTATATTCCAGTTGAAGTTCAGGTTAGAGGTGAATGGATTAATGTTGATGCATTTGTTGACACTGGTTGATTCAATAACCTTGCTAGACCATGTTTGTTCAAACCTCTATGGAAACCACTGCAGAACATCGTAGTGTTTGAAACAGTTGGTGGCTCTGTCAAATTAACCCATTATGTTGATAATGTTCCTTTAAAAATTGGGGGGAATGTTATAACAATTTCTTCCATCCAACATTATGACCCATCTACAAGTTTGATGCTAGGAATGCCTTTTATTAATTCAGTGCTCCTTGTGACTATCAACGGAGACAAGGTGATAATAAACTTAAAGAAAAAAGCTATTTCTGTGCCAAGACAATTAATTGCAAATTCAGAAGCCATAAAACAAAATAGTCAAAAGAAAGCAGGAACAAGAAAACCACAAAAAGACTCTAACAACTAGAAATAAGTGTTACAAATATATGAAGAAACAATAGAGTCTAAAAATAAACAAAAGGCATATACAGATTTGAATTGGTCAAAAGAGCAGAGTTCTATCCATGAAAGATTGCTGAAAAGTTGTTCAAATAATCATCAACAATTTTGGGAGGTAGAATCCCCCAAACAAGAGATAGTAACTCTACATGATAATGGAGTCAAAGAAAAATTGATTCCTTGCACTCCTAATGACGAACATGAAGTTAGAAAACAGAAAGATGAATTGTTGAATTTAAGGTTAATTGAACCAAGCACTTCTCACTATTCCTGTTCAACGTTTCTTATGAGAAATCATTTAGAGATTGTTCGAGGAAAATCCAGAATGGTTATAAAATATAAACCTCTGAATGCAATCACTCAAGGTTTCCATTATCCTTTGCCAAGGCCAGAAACAATAATGCAAAAGATCTGGAATAACAAGATTTTCAGCAATTTCGACATGAAGTCTAGATACTACCAAATCCAAATAGAAGAAGCAGATCGACATAAGATTGCCTTCACTTGTCCAGTTGGTTTTTACCAATGGAAGGTAGTACTGTTTGGATTAAATAATGCCCCTGCATTCTTTCAAAGGAGAATGGATTACATTTTTGGTAAATATGATTTTATAGTCACTTATATAGATGACATTCTTGTACATAGTCCAGATTTACAAACCCATTTTCAACATTTAGAGATTTTTTCTGAATGAAGTGCAAAGTCATGGCATTGTTTTCTTAGAAAAGAAAATGGTTCTTTTTTAGGAAAATATAGATTTTTTGGGGATTAATGTGGTAAATGGACAGATACAAATGCAACCCCATGTTTTGACAAAATTGTCATAGTTTCTTGATGAATTACCAGATACTAAATCTATCTAGAGATTTTTAGGCGTGTTGAATTACATTCATAAATATATCCCAAAATTCTCTGAGAAAACAGCTCCAATCAAGCAGCACTTAAAAGGAGGATGGTCTACAGAAGCTATTGCGGCAATAAAAGCTTTGAAATTAGAATGCCAGCAACTACCTAAATTACAACCTCCAAGAGATGACTTCTGATCTTACAAACAGATGCTTTTGACAGATTTTGGGGAGCTATTCTTTTTGAAAAACGGGAAGATGAAGAAGAAATATTATGTGCTTATGCTTCTGGTGAGTTCTCTCCACACCAGAAAAATCATTTCATTGATGAGACAGAAACGTTAGCCATCTTCAATGGAATTCAACGTTTTGAATTATATTTAGCACTAGTAAAGTTTTTAATCAGAACAAACTCAATGAATTTCAAGTATTTTCTATCTGCAAAGATATCAAGGTAGTTGGCACAAGGAAGACTTCTTTCATGTTAGATATGGTTTCAACAATTTGAGTTTGACATCGAATGGGTACCAGGTAACTCCAATTATCTAGCTGATTCTTTAACTAGGGATATGAACAAAGTAATTTTTACAATTCCAGGAAAAGAGCTAGTAGATGATGATTTTAGCATATTTCTATATAGATTCAAGATTTTTGAAAGTCATCTTGGTCCTTTAGCAGAAGAGATAAAGAAAATTGTAGGGTTGAGATTGAGAAAAAATCAATGGATTCAAAACTGCCAGGTTTGGTAGTCAAAGAATGTGGGCATAACACTAGGTTTGGATGCTGAATTGGTAAAGGTCTATCCTCTACCCAATATGAAAGTTAAAATTTATTTCAAATATCTAGATTATATTTGGTCAAGCTAGTACACAGATGAAATGTTTTGGATCCTAAAAATCTTGAATTATTATCAGCTAATAGGAGGAGTAGATTTTTCACTTGGCATATTCACTGGAGCAAAGATTTTGGATCTAGAAACCATCCAAGTTCATGATAAAGTAGAAAGATATACCCTGTCCTTAAGAATTCCAGATATATTTGATGAGCTTGAAGCATCATTTTTACAAAGGTTTGATGAAAATTATGCAGCCAATGATACATTTCCTCAATATGAGATATTTGAAAATTTTGTTGATTGGGAGATTAGAGAAGACTTTTGCAGAAAGAAAAAAACAATCAGGACTTCTCAGTGTGTTCAAAGAACACTACAATATTTAAGAACTTTCTCATCGCCTTGGGAATATCATAGTTTAAGATTGAGAGAAAGCCTTTCGCCCAATCCTTTTGCTCAAGTTTTCTTTCATGAAAAAACGAGAATCACTAATGTTGCAGACAACAGAGAACTTATTAAAAAAATATCTCTTTGGTTTAGGGAGTTTAACAAAATAAAGTTGGTAGACAAGAAGTAGATCTTACAAAAGATTGATGAACTACAGGGAGAACTAAAGGTTCTAAAATTTGTAATTAATCAAAAGGCACTTATCACGATAAGTATAGTGTCTGGGAATTGGAAAAATGATGTATTTCATATTTGTTATAGACATTTTTGGGCACTTCAACCCCAATCATAAATGTCCATAAACTGATGGCTCCTAAGTCCCTAAAAGTGTTGCTTCACTACCTAAAGGAACAAGGTCAACTGATTGCATCTTCTCCCAGAAGTTCTCCACTGAAAACTGCTCAAAAATGGTCAAAACTGGACCATACTGAAAGCTCAATGCAGGGGGTTTGATGCATACTGATTTTCTCCTCTGTAGTGTGCGATGGTCGGGAATGGACAAATGGCAGGGACAAAAATCCGAGGTGGAAGATCATGGAATATTCCAAAAGCTTCCCCTCTGACACTTGCCACTCCATTTTCGACTAGGGATGAGTAAGAGATCATCATTCTCCAAGTGGAAGCAAGAACTATCAAAGAGAAGACACTAATCAAGATCCCAAAAGACGACTCACCTCTTTGTAATCATCTATATATGGATCTCTCATCACAGAGATCCAGAGGCTGGAATTTTGTAACTTATAGAGAAGCGTTGTTGGTATTCTGGTGTACATTCACAGTGTTGGGTGATTTAGCTTTGCTTGAGGTGAAGAAGGGCTTCTTAGCTAGAGGATGATGCTGGGTCAGAGCACATGGTTGTAATCCTCTTGCTACTTTTTATCTGAATAAAGCTATTCTTGTTTCCTTCCATATTCTTGTGTACTTGTTTATATATGCATGTATATGGTTAATACACATCTGATCCTGTATAATTTATGAATTTAGATCCTTGTTTCTTGCATAGTAGTATGTTGTTGTGATTCCACAGGTTCTTTTGAAGCTGGGCAGACAAAGAAGAAGCGGTGAAACTCTATCAAGAAGGAGAGGAAATCGAGTGCAAGACTTAGGTCGGCCCTATTGGTTCTCCTCTCATTTCTTTTCATAAAAGGAAACAATAGTAGACTTTGATTTTTTGTTTCTAAGATAGCCACCCATCTTAGTGGGAATAGCAGCATCCGAGTGGACACTATTCCCGGATAACATGTATATTAAGTATTGTGTTGTTCATCCCGTAGCAATGCTAGCAAAGACAAAGGACGCTTTAAACAAAGAGTTTAGTAAGCCTAATTCTGACTCGCAATCAGTGGTTGGATTTTGTAGGTTTTAACCATGTACAAAAATTACCTGCATACGAATTCTAAAACACAGAAAATAAACAATGTGAGATCATAACACATAAAACACATATACACACACATTTTCCCATAGATCCCAAAATTGGGACTACCAGCTTGATTTTTCATTATATTCCTTTCAATGTTACAATACATATTTATCCATGCCGAAGCATCCAATACCATGGACCGAAAACCATCGCGTCCAAAACCATGGACCGAAAACCATAACTAGGTTCGCCCAACCTAATATAGGGTCCAAAAAAATTTCCCAGGGCGCTACCCCAGACCCCATAGAGGGGGGCTACCTGCCCCCCTCAAACCCCCCTGTGACCCCCCCTCTATGCAATCAGTGCAATGAAGGGGGATCTCTACCCCCCCTCTAACCCCCTAGTTCACTACATAGGTTATTCGTGGAAAGAATATAACACAACCCAACATTCTCCCACTTGTTGTTTTCTTTCCACAAGGGGCTACAGGAGAATATAGTCATTTTTACAACCATAAAATGCCCATTGTTTCTCTACACCAGGAGAACTTCTTAGAGCTCACAAATTTTGTCAATGCATCTGAAATATTCTTCAAAGTGTCCACCTTTACCAGCAACACCATTTTGTCTTCTATCATATCCCTCACAAAGTGATACTAAACATCAATGTGCTTTGTCTTTGAATAATAAGCAAGATTCTTTGCCAAGAAAATTGCACTTTGGTTGTCACAGTCTATCCTTATAGCTCCCTGTACTAACCCCATACTTGAACACAATCTCTACAACCAAACTGCTTCCTTGCTTGCAGGAGTGGCTGCCATGTCTTCTGCCTCTGTAGTTGATACTGCCACTACAGATTGTTTCTTACTCATCCAACTGACTGCACCTCCAAATAGGTTAAACGCATACCCATTTGTAGATCTTCTCTAATCCATATTTCCAACCCAGCCTGCATCAACAAAGCCATGAATATCCAACACTCTGTCCAATCCTGGTCTTCCTTGATAGCACAAACCATAATCACTAGTGCCACGCAAATACTTGAAAACCCACTTCGTTGTTGTCCAATGCTCCTTCCCTGGTTTTGAAATAAACCTGCTCATACTCCCACTGCATGTGCAATGTCTGGTCTAGTACAGACCATTGCATACATCAAGCTACCAACTGCACTTGCATATGGAACACAGGACATATCCTCTTCCTCTTCTTGTGTCTTGGGACACTGTTCATCAGATAACTTTACACCTACAGGAATAGGAACCTTCACTGGTTTACTATCCTACATATTAAACTTCTGCAGTATTGCCTTGACATACTTCCTCTGGTTTAATCAGAGCTTCCTCTTTGCCCAACCTCTTTTAATTTCCATGCCCAAAATATAGTTTACAGCACCAAGATCTTTCATGTCGAATTTGGAGGATAATTGGATCTTCAAATCCTGGATAATTTCTTTGTCATTTCCAACCAGCAACATATCATCCACAAACAAGAACAGAAAAATAACATAGTCACCAATTAATTTAAAATACACACAATGATCTTCTTTGCTTCTAGTGAAGCCAAGTCCCCATATAAATGTATCAAATTTCTGATACCACATCCTTGGCGACTGTTTTAACC
>APFE031593908.1:60059-80154 GCA_000404065.3 Pinus taeda
ACAAGGTCAGCTGATTACATCATCTCCCAGAAGTTCTCCACTAAAAACTGCTCATAAATGGTTAAAATTGGACCATACCGAAAACCCAATGCAGAGGGTGCGATGCATACTAAATGGCTCCTCTGTAGGGTGCGATGGTCGGGAATGGACAAATGGCAAGGACAAAATGCAAGGTGGAAGATCATGGAATCTTCCATAAGCTTCCCCTCTGACACTTGCCTCTCTGTTTTCAGCCAAGGATGAGTAAGAGATCATCATTCTCCAAGTGGAAGCAGAAACTATCAGAGAGAGGACACTAATCAAAACCCCAGAAGATGACTCACCTCCCTACAATCATCTATATATGGATCCCTCATCACAGAGATCCAAAGGCTGGAATCTTGTATCTTGTAGAGAAGTGCTGTTGGTTTTCTGGTGTATATTCATAGTGTTGGGTGATCTAAGCTTTACTTGAGGTGAAGAAGGGCTTTCTTGCTGCAGGATGATGCTGGGTCAGAACATATAGTTGTAATCCTCTTGCTACTTTTGATCTTAATAAAGCTATTCAAGTTTTCCTCCATATTCTTGTATGTTTCATTATATATGCGTTTGTATGGTTAATACACATCTGGTCCTGTGTTATTTATGAATATAGATCTTTGTTCTTTGATAGTAGCATGTTGCTGTGATTCCACAGGTGCTCTTTGAAGCTGGGCAGACGAAGAAGAAGTGGCAAAGCTCTATCAGGAAGGAGAGGAATCAAACAAGGAAATCAAGTGCAAGACTAAGGTTGGTCTCCTTTGTTCCACTCTTATCTATTTTCATAAAGGAAAACGAAAGTAGACTTTACTTGTTTGTTTTTAAGATAGCTACCAGTCTTAGTGGGAATAGCAGCATCCGAGTGGACACTATTCCCGGTAACAATATTGTCAGTATAATGCTCTCTAATAGGGTTTGTTCTTCTATAATTTTTGAATTAGGTTGGCAAGCAAAAACTTTGATAAATGAAAATTGCCTACTTTGGGTACAACATGCAATAGAAACCTCCACTAACATGTTTCAGATTTTTAAGTGGGAGCTTCTAGATGGAATTGAGCTTGCTGTTCAACCTATGCCGACTTTTGAAAAAGCCTACAAAGATTCCTTTCTTGACATTAAAGTAAATCCTATCTCTTTAACGGTTAGATGGACAAAGAAAGATGTGACGTTCACTCCACAACAAAAGAATATTCATACGATAAAAGTAAATAGAGAAATAGGACAAACTTCAACAGGAAGAGCATCTACAAAAGGTGAAAGAACAGTTGCAGCACTTGGAAAAGGAAAATAAAAAGTAGAAGATACCTTTTTTCCAGACATGTACCAAGATGCGCAGGACCCAGACAACATCAACTGGGAAGAAGAATACTCAAAGATGATGGAAAATGATTATTTGAAGATGTTGGAAGAACTCCTTTTGAAAAAGAAGAATCTTCAGAGGATGATTATGATAGTGATAGGAGTCCGAAAGGACCTTGGTAGTTTTTTCTTTGTATTCGGAAAAGTTGAGTAGACACCATCGAGATTAGAAATATCTGACAGGACCTTCAATTATTTCCACTTTATGTCTTTTCATTTTAGATAGGATAGGTTCGTTCGAGTGCTATAAAAGAGAGATCATAAACCAAGAATCATCGTAGGAAAGTGATGTACCCCTGCGATGATCCAATAAATTATGAACTAATCAAACAGACCGTCGCAACTGTTTTAAAAACAGCTGCTACGAGCGCGGAAAACACAAAAGCTTCATTTTTAAACCACTTTGGCATATGAAAATGGTTGAAAAACTTTTAATAAGAGAATGCTTGTGCGTGTAGTTGAAAAATGGCATTCTCCTGGCAAGAATGCACTCACGACGATGATGATGTGAGAGGGAACGCTAATCCTTATTGTTTGAATGACCTCCGGAACTGCGAACTGCTAAAATTCTTCTTAACATCGCTATTGAGAGCACAACTAGATCTCCTGGAGTACTTAATTTGACCGTGGAACCCAACGGAGGGGAAATTCATCAACTGTGGGCAAGAGGTTGAATTTGACGCCAAAAATATCTATTTTTTGACTGGGATATCATGACAAGGGCAGAGACCTTGCATGGGCGGTGTGCGAATCACCGGAGATTCCTTAGATATGCTCATTGCACGAGTGTGCCCAGGGGCACGGAAATCATCCACTAGTGGTAAGTTACAGATACCCACGGTGAATGATTTCTCACTATGAGTATTATTATTCACCATCACGAGGGCGACTCATTCCCAAGCCCAGCACGAGGCAAACAAAACTCAACTGCGGTTGGCTTTAGACTGTCTCAATCCTATTATGTTTGATTAGGCAAAGGCGATGTCTCTGAACATGAAGAGGCAATTGACCAAATGCCAGAGAGGTGAGAGAAAGAAATTTGGGTAAGGTTCAATCTTGATACTGTACATGCTAGAGCGGGTACCTATCCTTCAGTTACAGGACATGCGAGTGGGGTGGCCAAGACCATGAGAGACTCAAATAACTCAGTGGGCTATTGTGATGCCGCGAGGAGGAGATGGCCAGCCATTGTCATGGGGTCCCGAATTTATGGAGTGGCTACATCGTCAGCAGGTGGTAATAGAGGATTGGCCATACACAGGGATGGACTTTAGGGGAGACCCTGACATGCTGCTTCCACTTGGAGAGCAGTGGGATGAGAGAGGTAAAATACTTAGCTTGACCGACAAACTTTTTGAAATTTGTTTTTTGTTGTTTTTGGATTTTAAATATATGTTCCATGATCATTATGTTCAATTCTTCATAGATGTTGGACTTGAAAGACCTGTAGGTCTTGCCATACCACCCGGAGGGCTGCCAGAGAGATTGACCTACCACTTCCGAGTGGAGATGTTGAGGAGGAGATAGCCTGGAACCTAGAGGGCTTGACCAAGGGGGTCCCATATTACAGAGGATTCAAAGAGATCCCCAGACAGTACCAATGGCACACCGCGGGTGTGTCAAATAGGGTACATCGGTTGCTTAGATGGGTGGTCTGAGCTGTAGTCTACTATAGAGAGCATCATCCATAGTAGACTTCTAGGTTTTGTTTTCTGCAAATTTTGAGAGACGTGTCTCGTGATGTAACTTGAACACACATATTTTTTGGACATATACATATATTTTTGAGTGCCTCGGTGTGCAACACACGATATACATCTATTTATGTTTTACTGCATTTACCTATTGCATCTGAATACATTTTTATGATTTTTATAAATTGCGTAAATGTCTATCTAATACATGGTTTGTGAATGCATTAGTCAACATATTTAGCCTTCTAGGAATGTGTTGATATGTGAAAAAAGAAATTTTGTTCTAGTAAGTGAACACGTAAATACAACCTTAAAATTTGAGGGTTTCTGATGGAATAACGCCCGTTAAGTTGAAGAACAACAAGATGAGAGTCCAGATTCACAATCAATGCACGAATATTGAGGTCAACAACCTCAACTAATAATTCGATGAAGACGCTATATTCAGCAACATTGTTTGTGGTACACCCCAGACAAACACCTTGGAGGTCTAATAACTCACCGTGAGGATCACCGATGCTGCGGAGGAAAGATTCTGGGTACTGTGACAGGCACCATCAGCGAAACTGATATAAGGCGCAACAAACATCTTCAAAAGAAATAAAAAGATACAATAAGAAGCAAATGCTTACACACCAAGCCAAACATGTACAAAATGAAAAGCACACTTATGTACATAGCAGATGCACGAAAGACTCATGCATAATATTTTTTAACATAAAGCCCATTCTGGGGCTTGTCCAAAGGGTTTCCTTCATAGTCAGTTAGCTCATAGGCCCCTTTCTGCAAAACGCATTTCACAATATAAGGCCCATGCCACATAGGTTCGAATTTTCCTGCCCCCAGGTTATCATTTGCTTGATTGTACAACAAGACTAAATATCCCTCAACAAAAGAACGAGGTTTAACTATCTGATCAAAGTGAGTTTTCACTCTCTTATTCTATGTTTTAATAACTAAAGAAGCAATTCGATGGGTCTTGTCTAGCCGCTCTAGATAAAGAAGTCATTCTTCCACAAGAGTAGTGTTTGGGAGCAATTCGACAACTAACTTGAGAGAAGGTATTTCACATTCAATCGAAAGGGTAGCTTCCAGACCATAAACCAATTGAAATGGTGTGAATCCACTTGCATCCTTCACTAAGGTATGGTAGGCCCATAAGGCAGAAAACAACATCAAGTTCCAGTTGGACTTGTGCATTCCAATGGTACGCTGAAGCATCATAACCAACACTTTGTTGATGGCTTCGACTTGGCCATTGTCTTGAGGGTAATAACGCATCAAACTATCATGATGCAAGCCTAACTGGGTTGTTAACTTAGTCATCATATAACCACAGAAATGAGAACTGTGATCAGTGACAATAGCCTGAGGGACTCCGAATCGAGTGATCACATGATTGAATAGGAATTGTGTAGTTGTCTTAACGCCATTAGACAATGTAGGCATCGCTTTGGCCCATTTTGTAAAATAATCAACGGCAATGATGATAAACCCATGCCCCCTGACTGAGTGAGGGTTACAGGTCATAAACGCAATGCCCCACTTAGCAAAAGGGGCCATGGTAATCACATGATGCAAAAGGGAAGGTGGCGCACGTATCTTCTGCTGGTAAATCTAGCAAGCATGACAAGAACGAATAGCGAGAATGCAATCTTAAAAATGGAGGGCCATAAGTAACCAGCACGAAGGATTTTTTGGGTAATAGCATAACCAAACATATGACCACCACAAGCACCAGAGTGGTAGTCATTCAAAACTCGTTCAACTTCCTCGAACACCAAGCAACGGCGGAGAACTAATCAACGCCGAGGCTGTATAAAGTGTCTGCAACAATACGATAAGGCTAAGAATGGTGATGAATACTTCTCCAAGCATCCTTAGACAAATAAGGATGGAAGGAAGACGTCTAGAGGTAGACAATAATGTCATCGTACCAGGGATCGAGGGTACTGATCAATAAAAGTGGGTCGTCGGGAATGCGATCCTCTATCCGAGAGGGAGCGGTAGCAGATGGTAACAAGAAAATCAACTCAACGAAGACGAGTGACTAATTAGACTTGGCAGTAGTAAACTCCAAATTGAACTCTTGAAGGATAACAATCCATTTCGAGTACATGCCCCCAGCAATTGGCGCAAAAAAATGTATGTCATCGGGTTGCAATCTGCTGGCATTATGATACAGGTATGATATAGGTGTTGTCCTTGATGGAAACTCACTCACATGATAGATCATAGTACAACTAGAATGATCAGAGAGGTATATGTAGGTGCGCTATGAAAATGATGCATATACATGCAGGTTCACCATATACCAAGTCGCGTATACGTACACACACACATTTATAGAAGGAAAGGCGCGTACATGTTGGAAATCTAAGTTTTCGTCTGTGGTATTTGGTCCATGGTATTTTGGTATTGGTCCATGGTATTTGGTCCAAAGTGTTGACCCCAGGTATTGGGTCCAAGGTATTTGTTCTACGTGGTTTTGGACCATGGTATTGAGAGAGGCCTAAACGTATATAAGCAGAAGATCATTAGGCCAGGATGGGCAAGTGTGTAAGTGATGAATATCTGATGAAGTGTGAGATCTAGTATGCTGGTTATGGGTTTGTGATGTTTTGCTTGATCTAAACCAAGGGTGCACCTATGCGGTTGATGAAGGTTGAGGACTAGGATCATGAAGAATAAAATGCATTATCATTATATGGTATGGTCATGAATAGATCTGAATACTCACGCATGTATTATCCTTTATATCTTATGTTCTAGGTATAGCTGAAGTTGAAATTGCAGCAAAGGTATAAGCAATTATTTTCAGATCTATACGCGGGTTCCCTTTGGTGAGACAACGTATACATGCTGGTTTGACACAGCCAAGTAGCTATACATTATGAGATTTGATATTTGAGGTTGCTGTTGGTTCTAGTGGTTGTTGCAAAGTTCTGGGTTCTGCTCTGTGTTCTGGTGATTATGTTGTGATAACAGGGTTTCAATGATTTAGTTGTTGGGTGATTTCAGAGTTAATGATAGTATTGCATTAGTGATTGTTTTGGTTTTATGGATCCAATATGAAAATTTATGAAACGTGGTCCCTGGAAGAAAAGAGAAGGTTGTAGCCTTTTGTAGGTCAAGACCTACGTAATAGTACATCAGCTAGTACAAGAGCTAAGGGGGTTGTAGCTCCCTTCCAAGAAAAGGTGGAGAATGAGAGAAGGTTGTAGCCTTCTGCAGGTAGAAGCCTGCATACTAGTATAAGGCTACGCAAGTACAAAATTTGTAAAAGAAGTTTCTTATTAAAGAAAGATTGAGAAGATTGCAGTAGGTGGTTTTCACCCACATTGGGTTTCCACCTTATATCATGGTGTTCATGTGTGCTTCTTATATGTGATCATCTGTTCTGTTTTACTGCACCTATTTACTATTTATATGGTTAATAATGTTCTGATGCACTCATTAAAGATCAAATAATTGAATCATAAGTTTACTGGATATACGCTAGTTGCATTAACCATAGTTGCGTATACACATGGGTTGCGTTAACTGAACTAGTGTATATGAATCTGATAATGGAAATGAAAAGATTATTGATTTGCTAATACTGATTCACCCCCCCTCTCAGTATTATTTCCAACAATTGGAATCAGAGCAGGTCCTTCAGAAGAAGCTTGATCACTTGAAGGAAGATCCATCATGATGAGTAATCAAGAAAGAGAGGGATCCATCAGACAACCAATCTTCGATGGGAGCAATTTTGTCTACTGGAAGATAAGAACCACAACATATCTACAATTGCTTGGAATAGATGTTTGGGAAATCGTGGAAGGAGGATATACATATCCATCAACAATTCCTACAGATACAACAGATAGAAAGCAATATGAACTCAATACCAAAGCTGTTACTATCCTATTGGGAAGTTTGTCACAATCAGAATTTGTCAAGGTCATGTAGTTCAAATCAGCCACAGAAATATGGGACAAAATCATTCTAAGCTACGAAGGAGATGATCAGGTAAAACGTGCTAAGCTTCAAACTCTTAGAATACAGTATGAAACTCTTAAGATGCATAGTAATGAAAGCATAGCTAATTACTTCCTGCGTATAGATGAGATTGTCAATTGTATGAGGAATCTGGGTGAAGAAATTAAGGAAGTTGTCTTAGTTGAGAAAGTTTTGAGATCCTTGTCTGCTAAATTTGAATCCAAAGTGTCTGCCATAGAAGAAAAGGAGGATATGCAGAAAATCACTATGATGCAGCTTCACGAAATCCTAACTACTTTTGAAATGAGAAAAGGAGGACCATCAAATATGAGAGAAGCCACATTTAAAGTATCAACAAAACTCAGTGAATCAAGATACATGTCAGAAGAAGAATATGAGGTAAATTTTGATACGAATCTTGAACGGGGATCTAGAAGGTTCAAAGGTAAGCTACCTTTCAAATGCTTTTCTTGTGGTAGAGTTGGTCACTACGCTGCTAGATGCCCTAATAACAAAGGAAAGATGTCTGAAGAAGGTAATAAAAGTTATTATACTCATGATAAAAGTAATGACTCATCCAATAGTGATGAAGACATTAGACTTCTCATGGCATATGAAAATAAGGACGTAGAAGTAGAAGAAGTTACCAAATTAAAAGATCAGCTAGAGACAGTAACCAGAGTAAGGGAGCAGTGGCGAGATGTAGTAAAAGATCAAAGCATAACAATTCAGAGACTTGAATCTAATATCCTCTCTCTAAAAGGAGATCTTGAAGAATCAAAGAAGTAGAATAAAGAAGCTCGTGAAGAACAAGAGCATGGAGTGCTCAAATTAAGGCAACAAGTGGAAGAAGGAAGAAAAGCTGAAGAAAACATAAAGAAGCAATATTTGGAAAAGGAAGAACAACATTAGGTTGAGGTAAATATCTTAAAAGGTAAATTAGAAGAAAAGAATAAACTAGTACTATTTCAGGACAATACTAAGATTTTGGATGATATTCTTAGTAGTCAAAGATCCCATGCTATAAAAACTGGTCTTGGTTTTTATGAAACTGTTGAAGGTGAGTCTAGCTCACAAGGTGGGGGAAGGAATTCTAATTCAAAATCTGAAATGATCGACAAGGAGATAATTGGTCAACCCCAACAGTAATCAAGGAAAGAAATTTGTCAAAGAAAATATTTTGCTCCTAACTGTGGAAGTGATAGACAGTCATTTCCTCTGATGAGTAATATTGAATGTTATGAATGTCATAATCTTGGACATGTTGCAGCTAGATGTAGAAGAAGAGTGCTTCACGACCATCACATAGAAAGATCATCACGTTCCAGGTACTTTAGAGGATATTGTTTTTCTTGCAATATGTTTGGTCACAAAGCTATTGATTGCAATAAAAGGAATATGAAACATGTAAGATGTTATGCATGTAACAAGTTTGGACATAAAGTAAGAGAATGTAGGAGCAAAATTTAGACACCAAAGCAAAATGATCATACATCATCGCAATTCTAGGTATTGAAGAAGATAGAATTAGAGTCAGAAAGAGGTAGCATAACTTAGTTAGCAGACGTAATAGACAGAGGGGAAATTGAAAGTGTAGACCTTCAGTATTCCAATTTGCATATGCAGATATTATAAAGAGAAGTCGCGTATATACACAAGTTGGAGGCTTCAGAGTCATGTATATGGAGCTCTGAAGAAAAAGCAGCAGAACAAGAAAGAAAGTCTAATATGGTGGTTGGCACAGGTTTAAGGGGAGCATATGCTTCAAATAATGCATTGTTGGCATTATGGTTAGAAGAGTTTGCTGATAATGCTTATGTGGCTAAATGATACATCTTGCTACTTACTATTGGTTGGTCAAGAAAATGATATTGCAGTTTACAAGTTGTTGATGTTGATGAGAAATTCTTATAGTGCAGATCATATGATGTATGATATTTGTTGATGACTATCATGATCTTGTTTAGACTCGATATGTGCTCAAGGGGAGCATGGACAGAGTGATACATATTAGCATATACAAAGGGGGAGCTCAATAAGAGATTTCAGCATGTACTCAGGGGGAGTATGGACAACAAAATGTATATCAAGGGAGAGAATATCTTGGTCCGCCTTTGCCCTTGATGTCAAAGGGGTAGAGTGACTTGGTGTGGATGTTGCCATCAAGTCCAAAGGGGGAGATTGTTGGCATTATGATACAGGTATGATGCAGGTGTTGTCCTTGATGGAAACTCACTGAGATGACAAATCATAGTACTGCTAGAATGATCAGAGAGGTATACGCAGGTTCACTGTGACAAGGATGTGTATACATGTGGGTTCACCATATACCAAGTTGCGTATATGTACAGATGCACGCTTACAGAAGGAAATACACGTACATGTTGGAAATATAAGTTTTGGTCCGTGGTATTTGGTCCATGGTATTTTGGTATTGGTCAATGGTATTTGGTCCGAAGTGTTGACCCTAGGTATTGGGTCCAAGGTATTGGTTCTATGTGGTTTTGGACCATGGTATTGAGAGAGGCCTAAACCTATATAAGGAGAATATCATTAGGCCAATATGGGCAAGCATGCAAGTGATGAATATCTGATGAAGTGTGAGATCTAGTATGTTGGTTATGGGTTTGTGATGTTTTGCTTGATCTGAACCAAGGGTGCACCTATGCGGTTGATGAAGGTTGATGGACTGGGATCATGAAGACTAAAACTCATTATCATTATATGGTATGTTCATGAATATATCTGAATATTGGCACATATATTATCTTTTAGATCTTATGTTCTGGGTATATCTGAAGTTGAAATTGGAGTGAAGGTATAAGTAATTATTTTCATATTTGTATGCGGGTTCCCTTTGGTGAAACAACGTATACATGTTAGTTTGACACAACCACGCAACGTATACATTATGAGATTTGATATTTGATGTTGTTGTTGGTTCTAGTGGTTGTTGTAGAGTTCTAGGTTCTACTCTGTGTTTTGGTGACTGTGTTTTGATAACAAGGTTTCAGTTGTTGGGTGATTCAGAGTTAATGATTGTATTGCAGTGGTGATTGTTTTGTATTTATGGATCTTGTATGAAAATTTATGAAATTTTGTCCCTAGAAGAAAAGAGAAGGTTGTAGCATTTTGTAGGTCAACACCTACGTACTAGTACATCAGTGAGTACAAGAGCTAAGGGGCTTGTAGCTCCCTTCCAAGAAAAGCTAAAGAACAAGAGAAGGTTGTAGCCTTCTGCAAGTAGAAGCCTGCGTACTGGTATAAGGTTGCACCAGTACCAAATTCGTAAAAGAAGTTTCTTATTAAAGAAATATTGAGAAGATTGCAGCAGGTGGTTGTCACCTACATTGGGTTTCCACCTTATATCATGGTGTTCATGTGTGCTTCTTATATGTGATGATCTGTTCTATTTTACTGCACATGTTTACTATTTATATGGTTAATAATGTTCTGATGCACTCATTAAAGATCAACTAACTGAATCATAAGTTTACTAGATATACGCTAGTTGCAGTAACCACAGTTGCATATACACACGGGTTGCCTTAACTGAATTTGTGTATATGAATCTGATAATGGAAATGCAAAGATTATTGATTTGCTAATACTAATTCACCCCCCCCCCCCCCTCCCTCTTAGTATTATTTCCAACACAATCTGAAATCATAGTCGTCGTACGCAACAAAATATAATGACAAAAGCATTGGATAGCCTGGATGGACGCCAAGGGGAGCTTCTCGACATAAGTGTATCAAGTCTCAGTGTTAAGAAGGTTGCGGATAAGATAATAGATAACATGCTCGGAACCATCATCGTTGTCTTGAACCAAAACCATACCAATAGTACTATCAGTAGTAGCTAGATAAAGCATATAGTCATGATGAGAGTTAGGTGGACGCAACAAAGGAGTAGAAACAAGAAGTGTCTTGAGTTGCTCGAATGACCTCTGGGCGATGTCATCCCAAACAAAGGGAGTGTCACACTTAAGGAGACACGCGTAACCTTTAGCAACCTTAGTGTAGTTAGGGATAAAACAATGTAGGAAATTGGCTTTTCCCTGCAAGCTCTGCAACTGATGCAAAGAAGCAAGAGGTGGGAGATTTAGTATGGCTTCAACCTTGAGGGGGTTCGAGATGAATACCTTCTTTAGAAACGACAAACCGAAGGAGTTTGCCAGATTCGTCTCAGAAGACACGCTTATGCAAATTAAGATGAATATGGTAATATCGCAACAAAGAAAAATCTCGTGGAGGTGGTTTGGATGGTCAGAAAGTTTAGCTGAATGAGCTGGACAATCATCTAGAGACAGTTGAACAATGTGACGAATGTCATGAAATGCGTAGGACATTGCTCGCTAGAAAGTGGCATTGACATTTTTTAGGACGAAAGGAAGCTTTTTGTAAGCAAAGGTACCCCATGGGCAGATGAAGGCAGTTTTGTGTTGATCGGCAGGCGAAATATTAATCTGGCTGTAACCAGAAAAGCTGTCCATAAACGAGAAAATCTCACTCTCGGCGTAATCATCGATGAGCTGGTTAATAAAGGGAGTAGGGTAGTTATCTTTCAGACACGCGCGATTGATGTCACAATAATCAACACAAACCATAATAGTGCCCTGCTTTTTGGTCACAGGGACAATATTAGAGACCCAGTCAGTTAGTGGGATAGGGTAAATAAACCTTGCTTTGAGAAGTTTTTCAACTTCTCCCTTAATAGCCACGACTTTTCTCGGGTGCATGGGGCATAAACATTGTCGAACTGGTTTGGCGCCAAGGTACGTAGGTATCTCGTGTACCATGATACTGTGGTCAATATCGGGCATCTCTTCATATGACCAAGTGAACACGTCGTGATACTCTCTGAAAAAGTCAGTGTAAAGTTGAATCTCTTCTAGAGAAAACGTAACTCCAATGTGAATATTCTCAACAATCCTTGGTTTGATAGAGATGTCAATGGGCATGGTTTGCATAATATTCCCCATATTGCCTTTAAAAAAAACTTCATGAATCAGGATAGGCATCTGAAGTGGCTGAGAGGGAATAGAGGAAGCAAACTTCTCTAGACAGGTAGTCATGGCCCCATGGCTTGGGAGGAATGAGGAACGATGGTGATGATCGAACCAAGGAGGATCCTCAAAAGATATAGTTTCAAGAATGGATTCATCGGAAGGAAAAGTATCTTGTAACAGATCTGGAGAAATGGTGTCTCCAAGCCAAGGGGATTGTACATACGCGTCCAACGATCTGCTCAAAGGAGCAGAGTCGGATGACAAAACCAAAGCTAAAATGATTTCAACATAGTTGAGCTCGTTAGGGCTCAACGACATAACCTTGCCCCATGAATCCACCTGATCGACGAGGGGAATCACCCAAGGATCAAAATGGGTAGAAATCATATTAATAGAGGTGAGAGTGGGAGGTGGGAGTGAAAAAATGCCCATAAGGGTAGGATATTTGAAACATCTAGCACCCACACTCTCATAGGGAATATTGGTATGCTCCACAAATGGAACATTGCCATCCAAAGAAGAAGAAGTGAAGAAGGACAACTGATCTACTATGATAATTTTCCCTTGATGAGGAAAATGAAGTACATGGAATAAAGATGAAGCCACTGCATGCATGGCGTAAATCCAACTTCGGCTTAACAAAATGTTATAAGTCAAATTTGCATCAATAACTTCGAATTCAACCTCAATTGTCTTCCCTTCTAGGGTAATAGGAAAATGCGGGAGGATACCAAATGGATGAGAATCTCTTCCATCAAAGGCTTCCAAATATTAGGAGATTGACTCAAAGACAGGGAGCAGATGGCCTTCCAACAAGAAACATACATGATGCAAGTGGAGGTGCCCTCATCAATAACAGTGCGATGAATATTGTTCGAGTTAATGATGTCTTGAATGAGGAAAGAAATTTGATGAGACAATCATGGCACATGGTTCTCAAGATCGAATGTAATTAATTCTAAATCGGTTGGGTCAATGCCACGAATGGCAGATAGAAAAGAATTTCGCTGGGGGGACAACTCTTGAGAACTTCTAAAGTGGACATAGCCAAAGGAGCTTGGGCTAAGTCCTGAACAATACTATAATGTTGCTTGGCACGAGCATTGGGGTTATAAGAAGATTTCTGGAGGACTCCCTTAGTAGGAGGTCGAATGATAGACTCAGTGCTAGGTCATTCAATATGAAGAGGGCTAGAACTGGACGAAGGAATGCTTGAAGGGACTTCAGGTTCCTTGCTGGTAGACGGAGGATATTCTTTTGCTCGAGTACTCACATGGATAGGGATAGTCCCAGCCATAAAAACTTGGGAGCCAAAAGTGGAAGAGGATTGTGGTTGATCGACCACCACTTGATTTTGTTGAGATGGAAATGGCTATTTAAGCACAAGAGGAGTTCCTAGAGTGCCCTTAAGCAAACGACTAACTTCAGACCATCTAGGATAGTCTTTAGTGTAGTGATCCTCGACACAAATGAGACAAGGGTACTTGTGTTTACGTTTAGTACCATCATTGGTCAGAGACTTAGGTGGGTCATGCTTTGGTGGATCGGCCTTATTTTGGCCTTTCCCCTTTTTGTTACCTTTTAGAGCTTTATCTACCGCAGTGGACTGGATGGCATTGAATTCGAAGGTTTTACTAGTATTAGATGTGGCCTAAGAAACATTTTCACTAGGAGCAGTAAATTTTTTCTTCGCAAGAGTTTTGGAAGATTTTCAAGAAGATTGAGCAACGGAACTAATAACACCATCGATGGAGGCCATCGACAAGGCTTTAGAAGTTCCAGGATGCAGAGCATCAGGAAAGACATCATAAAGCATGCCAGATTGGGAATAAACCAAATCGAGATACTGAGCACGTGCGATAGCTTGCTCTTTAGTAACACATGCCCCCATAGCGATATCGCGGGCTATCGGACCGACAAAAGAGGTGGTGAACCAGTCAGTTAGAAGCTGATCAAGGATCTAAAACTTAATCAAATGACGTCACCTTCTCCATTCATGAATATGATTGGAGATGTGTGTTGTCGTGACCTGTTTCAAAGAAGTAAGGAGGTGTGTGCCAATTTCATAACAAATTGGTAACTAAAAATGGGTAAGAAATTCCATCGCTAGCGAATTTATGTCTTGGAAAGTGCCACAAGCAAGTTCAATATACCATTTCGTAGCGGAACCAGTGAGAGTCTGTTGGAAAAGATAGAGACGGATAGAATCATCAAGCCATGAGTTCGATGAGCAGAAAAGGTGATAATTCATGACATGCGCTTGAGGGTCCTCTCCAGATTTACCATCAGATTTAGGACAATCACAAGGAATTTTGGTTAGAACTGGTGGCCTATATGGATTATGAAGGATTGGATCATTCGTCAGCTTGGACACATCAAGCAGTTCCAAAGTTGCCAGGAAAGGTAATTGAGGATTAAAGGACATCACAGGCCTTTGATAATAGCCAACATTAGGGTTCCATCTAGCTCCTTGTTTCCCCCATCGGTTTTGTCCATAAGGATTTTGACCATAGGGGTTTTTCCCATCAGGATTTTTCCCATAAGGGTTTTGTCCATAAGGATTATAAGTATAACCTAATGGTTAACCCAGGTTTTGACCACCAGTATCCGATGGGTTACCATCTTGACCAACAAGCGCAACATAGGGATGCTAAAATTTTTGATAAGGATTGACCTATGGTTGTTGATAATTTTTATATGGAGCACCCTGAGGTTTCCCTTGGGGTTTTTGAAATACTTGAAGGCTGTATTGCGGTTGAGCTCCAAACTACGCCTGAGGCCCAAGCTGCATCTAATAAAGAAGTTGGGCTTGAAATTCAACTTGAGTTTGGAGACCAGGTTGGGTCTGGAGTCCAACCTGAGCCTTGAAACCAGGTGGGGCTTGAGGAACAATTAGTGTTTGAACACCCGGCTGACTGAGAGATGGATTGATTTGATCAGACTGATTTCCTTGTTGAAACTGGAGTTGACCCAATTGGCTAGAAGGGGGCATTGTTTGTATTGAGTTTGACCTACTTGCCCAGAAGGTTGAACTTGATGGGTAATAGGTTGACCTTGTCGAAACTGAGGTTCGCCCATTTGACCATAGGGTTGACCTGGCTGGACAGTAGGCTAGCCTTACTGGATCTGAGGCTGGCCTACTTGACTAGAGGGTTGACCTGGCTGGATAGTAGGCTGGCCTTGCTAGATCTGAGGTTGGTCTACTTGACCAGAGGGTTGACCTTGTTGGGCAACGGGTTGACCTGGTTGGAATTGAGGCTGACCTGGTTGACCAGAAGGTTTCCCTAGATAAACAAAAGAGCAACCTGCAAGGGCCGAAGGTTGTCCCTTTAAGTGTTGTCCTTGTAGGCCTAAAGGTTGCCCTTGATATGGTTTCCCTTGAAAATCGGAAGGCTACCCTTGTAAAGGTTGGCCTTGCAGACCATGGTAGGTAATATGAGACCAGGCAATTGATAACGGAACAAAAATTTCAATCGTAGGTTTAGGAGGGAGGGACCCAGTGTGATAAATATGAGCCCCTTGAGGATCATAATAGTGTAAAACATTATGTGGATAAGATGGTGGTTGGGAGCCCAGAGGGTTATGATTCGGGTTTTGAAGAGAAAACATGTATTTCTCATATGACCACCCTGCCAGAATGAAATCGGAAGAAATTGGGATATTACCTGTAGGGTTAACGACTCCAGACACCGAGGATGAAGGACCACCACTAGTGGGTTCCGCAGAAGGCTCGGTAATAGTGGTAACCACCGAGGATACAATAATGGCATTAACAGCAGGATTTGTAGAGGCCACACAAATAGTAGGCATTGACGGAACATACATGACCGATACATTGTGAATCTGAGGTATGAAAGGCACTGAGGTCGGGGTTATAGCACTAGACCACACAGAACTCTGATTTAGAGACGTGGAACTCATGATGTCCAAAAAGGCATGATAGTTTAATGGTAATGACACGCCAAGAAGAGTGTTAAAAGGGAAACCTTCTAAGGAAAGAGGAATTTCACCACTTGACACTAGGTTCTCTTCACCAGTAACGGGGCTTGTCTCATCCATGTCAGAAGAAGACATTGCACCTGAAACACCAGGGGGAGTAAATGGAAATCTTTTTCTAAAGGATCCCAAAGAGAATTCCAGGTTATATCAAAAGGCTCCCCTCCAGGAGCTCGAGAGTCAAGAGGTTGAAAACATGGGATAATAGGAAGGGTACCACCAATAGTCGATACCTCAGAAGAGACAGGGGATGTAGAGTCTTCGTTGCTTGGTAAATAGGTCGGGATCGGTGAGTCTGCCAGGATGGCCTAACTCAAAATCCAAGAAAAAGAGATAATCAAGTAGGGTTGCAACTCTACGCAAACCAACAACATGACCAAGATTAATAGGTAAAATGTGAGCGTGGAAAAATAAATTTTATGACATAGGAATGAAACTTGACCTTTTCATGTTTAAAGAGTCGAGAAAAAGGACAAAAGATGACTCTAGTCGCCTTCAAATGTTTAATGAGCCTGAAAGAACAAGTGCTTAGATGATCCTTTTACTTTTGAGGAGGTGAAAAGGTATGAAAGTGACTGCTCTGGAGTTCTAGACAAGAGGTTTACCAGACAAATCATAAAACTGCATATACACCTTGGTGATCAAATGAAAGAGAAATGACCAAGAACGTTCCGTACAACAGTCAATCTTCCCAAATTTTGTGTTCAATGCATTACGATTCGTAAGGCAACAAACTCGGATTTCTATGGATAATAGGATGATAACCTAGTGGGGTCTCCCAATATATACTTGATGGCATGGGGAGCACAAATCCGTACTAGTACCTATTGGATCACAGAAGGAGGAATCACCCAACCTTAGTGAAAACAATAGTAACTAGGTTTAATGATGCCAGAACACGTCTCTAGCCTAGACCTCTAGATAAGTAAGCATTAGGTTCCAATGTGTTTTTAAGTTCATTCAATAGATTTTAAGAGTTAATCTTGAATTAAGTTTCGGTTTTAAGGCCCTACCCAATGTGTTTCAACAATCCTAGGATGCAACTACAATGAGTAAAACACCATTCCTTTCGATGAGAAACTACCTAAATGAGGGTAAGGAGTTCATTTCCAAGTGAACGCAAACCATAACAAGCAAATGCAAGAGAAGTAGTGCATGCAAGAAATACAATCACTAGGAAACACAATGCATCAATGCACTTATCTCGCAACTACTAATGAAAGATTTGAACTTTTCTTTCTAATTTCTCAATCATGAAAAATTCACTAATGCAAACGCGCTTTCACTTTCATATGCTGTTGAATGCAATATTTTTTATTTTTGGGATTTAATGACAAACAAGCAAATGCAATCATGACTGACCCAAAAAAATGTAATCTATGTTTGATAATGCGGAAATCAAATCAACATGAGAAACTGGTTTGATAACTAAACACTACAGACCAATCAGAAAGAAAAAAAGTAGTAGAACAACTTCAAACAAACCAATCAGATGGTTGTGGATGAATCTTGGAAGGAAAAGCAACCCAAACAAATGACTTCTTGATGAAACCTTAAAAAAATTTAGGTCACACAGCCTGAAAACTCAAGACTCAGACAAATGAAACCAAGGAGAAAGTGCTTTAACAAACACAATCAAAACAAGTTTGATAAGATACAAGAGACAACAGGGGACAAGCAACATTGGCTGATTCAGGAGGTAGGGCTGTGAAAAACAACCTTACAGGATTCGTCACAGGGGTTAAACTAGCAACTTTAGACGAAAGCCAAATCGTCGCAGACACAAAGCTAGCAACTGAGCGATGTCGTTACAAGAGCACACCTGGCTTCAATGACAGTCTGATTTCAGGAATCGTCGCAGCTGTATGATGGGATATCCATGAAATACAACTTGATCAAAGAGGACAGGCGCAACTTGTTGCACCTATTAAGAGCTAAACAATGACAATCTCAATTAAGAGGCAAAACATAACAAAAACACTTGAAAGACACCAGACTAATCTCTCAGATAGTGAGAGGGACTACTAGATTTACTCAAGTAACCCAGAACACTGATGGCTCAGTCCCAAAACCAAGAGACTCTATGTAATTCAATCAAAAACAAATCAAGAGCAAAACAAGAGACAACACACAGAGGACTCCCCTGCAGAGTTGCCAACTTGTGATGTAGGTAATGTTCCCTCTATGGACAGAGGCAACCCCTATAGCCCTAGAGTAGGTCTAGTAATAGCAAGACAAATACAACAACAAATTCCTTAAACAGTCATCATTGAAAGAGCCTACCTTATGCTAGTGTTCGATGCAATCTTCGCTATGTAGCTCCAGCTATCGTTTCCTTCTCCTTGATGAGTGATTCACCTGAAACAACATAAGAGAACAACGAAACACATAATAGAGCACAACAATGAACTATTTACTTATAGAGTCAAGGAACCATAAGCTATCAAATATATTTCATACAAGATATAGGAAAAAACCATTGATTGTATTAACATAAGAAAAAGTAAAGCTTACGACCATGCCTTGACGTCGAAAGCTTCCTCGGAGGGTCTAGTTAGTGTGTCTCTACAAGCATTCACTCTCAAAAGGTCTTCCAAAAGGTTGATAGCTCTCTCTCTCTCACCTAAAAACAATAGTATAAGGCTAAGGCAATCCACAACCAATTGCTATAATATCAACAATTCACACAGCAAACTATCAATCCAACACCAAGAACTAGCTAATTTTCTCACTACCAAAAAACTAGTTGATCATAGCAATGGAGAATGCTTTTATAAGAGGAGGAGCCTCGATAAATGAGGGAGAGGGAGCTTATCCTCATGGGAGGTTACTTAGAAGGTGGAACCACCATCTCAAAGGAGGAAAGGTGAACTTCCTTGACCTAACAACTAGTTCGAGAACCACCCAAAAGCATTATGTTTGAACTAATTCACCATATCTGGGTCGTCGCGAGTCAAACACTAAGACTAAGAGATGACATCACGAGGAAACAATGTATTTAGAGCTGTCATCGCAAGAGGGACACCCATGACATGCAATGAGCCTTAAAATCCAACTGCCACAGAGAACAGATGTACTCTTGCGACAATGTCGCGAGGTTTTGGTTCACTTTGGTCCATCATCGCAGATAGAACACTAGTTTCTTGCGATTATCTTGAAACATAGGAAAAAAGGGTCAACTTCAGGATTAATGAGCATGGTTGATCTTCTTGAGTGATGTGGAAGATATGGACACATATTTTGATGTATGACATAGAACAAATGCCATTCAGGGACCGACTCTACCAGGGATTAGGGGATGCAGGGTCGATGAAAAAATACTGTGTAACAAGAAGGCAAACCATGTAACTGGTCTGGCATGCTGGCTCATCAGCTGAAGGAATAGGTAATGAAGGCTCGACACTCCCTTGGAGGTATGCAACCTGAGATCTACATTTTCGCCTACATCTTAGATGCAATTTGTGCTTGGTAGGAGTTCCCGGGCTTGGAGTGGGCATGGTCACTCGTTGAGACTATTGTGAATGCATATTGTAAGTTGTTGTCCAAATGCAGCTTCAGAGGAGTTATCAGACGGTTGACCGATCATTTTTTCACCCTAGTTTACAAGATGATATTCAAACAGGATCTACCTTGCATGTCGAGGGCAACAATGGAGGCACTGATAGACATTGTTGGTTGGTATGCCTCACCGTCTGACACCTTCATATGAATGTTTAGTGCAAAGAAGCCTCTGCATGTTCAACCGAAGTTTGCGTTGGACATACTCGTCATGTAGGAAGTAGCATATCACATCCTAGCAAGATTGTGTTATGAAACCAGCTCAAGAAAAGATAGAAAAGATAGATCAATGCCTTAGAATTTAGCCTCTTCGAGGGGGAAACCTCCTTTACATTACATAAATGAACAATTCGTGGATGATACAAATGAAAAGACCTCCTTTATATATATAGGAGTCTAAGGGGTCATAACATAATCAGAGCCTACATAACAATAATAATGTAAGGGCACAATAATAATAATAGTGGGCTTCTAT
>APFE031593908.1:85082-96990 GCA_000404065.3 Pinus taeda
AAGCTTAAGCAAACATTTTAAAAAATATACACACCTTTTTTCACCTTGTAGGAGCTCGATATTGCCTCTGATGTATCTCTGTAATTTTGGATCATTCAGTTCTGAAATTGTGATCTGCAATAACCCTCTGTGTCCTCTTTCCAATGCCACTAGTCTAACTCCAATTGGATTCTCCAATGAAGAGTTATGCCAAATCTCCCACAGTGACCTGATTATAGACTCATTCAGTAGAGAGAACTTGTACGATGTTCCACGAGTCACTGTTTCGACCTCTGTCTTTGAAAAATATATACAAGAAACTAAAGTCCGTCCTCTTTCTGAACCTTTTTACGAAATTTCAATCCAATGCCCAGAGAAAAAGTTATGATGATTTTCCCCAGGTCACCTCTTTGGAATGTAATTTAGGAGTCTGCAAAAAGACCAACTTCCTCAGATCATATCTCTGAAATTATAGCGCAAAATTCTTTGAAATGCGGACTCAAGATTTATCGCGATGTATTCTCAAATGGGTTTTTTTTTGCAACTTCTGAAACGTCGCAGAAAAAAAGTTATAGTGAAGATGCCACGATGACCTGTTTGGAGCAGCGAAACCCTAGAATCCAAAGCTCTGATACCAAATGTTATGAAACCAGCTCAAGAAAAGATAGAAAAGATAGATCAACGCCTTAGAATTCCAGCCCTCTTCAAGGGGAAAACCTCCTTTAAATTACATAAATGACAATTTTGTTGTTTGATACAAATGAAAAGAGACCTCCTTTCTAATATATAGGAGTCTAAGGGGTCATAACATAATCAGAGCCTACATAACAATAATAATGTAAGGGCACAATAATAATAATAGTGGGCTTCTATGGGGCACAATAGTAACAATATGGGCAAAACAATATTAATAAGGGGTACAACTACAATAGTAATGGGGTAATCACTAGTATTATGGGGACCCAAGAGATTGATAGCTAGACTACACCAGAAGAAGAAGGGACCTTGGCCCACTCTTCCATTGTGAATTGGGTTATATGAGATCCAGAGTTTGAAGTAAGCAGATGTCGAAGCATAATAGGTGAGGAAGTATCCACTAGAGCTTCAAAGTTACAATGTATGACCCACATTGTATTGTGAAAGATCATTGCATGAGAGTAAAGTTCAACTAGATCCACGGGGCATCTCATTGGGCCGAGGAGGACCCATGGAGATATTTCTACAGTTTCGCTAGACCCAATGAATAGGACGGCTTCCCCGTGGAGTGGTTAGCGAAGCAATATGAAGTAGCATCCTAGAGAGCACCAACACTAGTAGCAGTAGCATCAGAGGCAAGCATACCAGTGCGCAACAAGGGCAAGAGGAAGATTGTCAATCGCATGGAGGGAGAGCAAAGCTGAAAGTTTTGAGCAGATCCACTGGTAGAGAAATCAACTTTGGCTATAAAGGCAAAGAGCCAAAAGAATGACAAGAGAATCGCGCAAAGGCAGAGGGAGAAGAGAAGAATGGAGGAAACAAAGAAGGAGTTGCATGAGCTGAAGGAGCAACTCCGGAAGGAAAAAGAGATGTGCAAATAGGAGAGGGAAGCATAGCAACAACAGGTACAATAGGGGCACAACATGTGCAAATAGATGAAATGATGCCTGTACTGGTAGTGGGTTCATCAAAATAGTTGGCATTAGGCAGGTAGGGTGAGCCATCGCAGGAGCAGGACTTCGCTCATGAGATAGAGCGTGCACTTCAACAGTTGGATATGGATATGGAGCAATGGGAATTAGAATATGACATCGATCATATGCCTCATCACCAAGAGGTCGACTTACCTAATTCACCGCATCAAGATGATGAGAAAGACTCAAGCAACAATGGAGGCATTGAGATCATCGGAGATGAGTTGGAAGGAGAGATGCACAACATCTCATTTGACGAGTCTCAACATAGAGTTGTATAGTCTCGTAGAGTGTCGACTCCGGCTGACCGTACATCTCCTATGTAAGTTGAGGAACGGGATGATCGTGTTTGACGTGTGCAAACATCCAGTAGCCTTGGTTCATGCAACCTGAGTGCATGCCAAAGCCACTAGCTCAAGTGTTCGCTTTATGATAGCTAAAAATGATTGAATGGATAAGGAACTATACACGACCAAGCAAGGAGGAGAGTCGATGACAATTTCCACCCAAGCTGAATTGAAGAAGGCAATACTAGATGAAGTATTGTCCCTTGACATAGTTATACGAGCATTGTACTCCAAGTTTGGCATCGTGCATAAGGCAGTCATCCATCTCAACGGATGGCAACATCGATGTGCTACAAGAGCACATATCTTGACGAACTTGCATGCTACTATTGTTTACATGAAAACATGGATGATGAGATACTTCACTTGCCTAATATGATGAAGGCTAGTGTGGTTGAGCTGAAGGCATGTATCTGGAGTCAGATCCATAACTATGAAGAGCTCCCATAGCTCATCACTAGTATATAGGCTTCCCATACACGTGTGTTCAAGAGAATGGATATTGTGGTGCTCGCACATGGGATCCCATCTATGAGACTCTCAGCCAGGTGAAGACAAAGGCACAGGTCCGACTAGATCTTGACTCATAGTTCGATGAGTTGATGCGCATCGCCACCAACCAAGACTTTCCCATCAGTGCAGACATCATGTAAAAGTATGTTGCTAGTCTAGCTGCATTGAAGACAATGATGTGCATGATCATAGACGAGTTAGACAGAGGAGCCCGAGCAGTGTACCTGGATGCTATGGAGGTAAAAGTGAGGTGCTAGAAAGATGTCACCTTGGAGCACATGGACACCATCATAAACTACTGATCTTGGCTTCAGTATGTTACTGGGGATAAGTGCGAGGATGTTGAGGAGTTGGACTTCGATGGTTGTCTAAGTCATAGTGATGTCTAGCATGGCTTGATCAAGCCATTTCTCTCACATGGGTACATATGCATTGTAATGTAATGTCTTTTTAAGTGTAATTAAAATGTCGATAGTTGGATGTAAGAGTCATAGAGTAGATGAAGAGTCATGAGGGTAGTTGAACTATCATAAAGGGGAATGTCAAGGATCACCCCACCCTTTTCTATAAATAGTCCCTCATAACTCATTGTATAGGCTTTTGGTCAGCCAAGCTTTCGATAAGACTATCTTGGAGAGAGATTGGAAAGTATTGTAATGAGCCTTGGCTTCTCCATTGCGCAGAGCTAGTACATCTCTTTGGAGGAGCAGGTGGTTGTGTTTGTAACGTTCCACTATTGAAACTAGTTGTTGGACATGGATGTATTGTATGACTAGAACTTACAGTTCTTAATATAACAAGAGATAGCACATTTCATTTGTTTAACCATCACTTTGGATTTCTTGCTAACTTTCCTTCCATGTTGTGATGTATCTTTGCTCGTGTGTTTCCTTCTTAACTGTGTGCTATCATAGGTTTCCAAGCGGCGCACTCATCTCAACCCCCATGTGTTAGAACCTCTCGTGCACCTTCCTTGACTTGCTGCAACTATCACACCCTTTCTACCAACAGAGTTATCTAACTTGCCTCTGTGTGAAATGGCAGTCAAGGCTACCATACGACCCACTATTGGGACTCCTACACGAAACAGTCTAAGCTCTAATTGGGACTTCTTACCAAGGTGATCCCTTGACATGTTGGTGGGTCTAGCACTGTCAACATAACCAAAGACTTCGTTTCCAAGTATTCTTCCTTCTCCATTTCTACGTCATCCCCAAAACTAAGCTTGTATGCAACATGTTTTTTTACACTTTTTAGAACCCTATTCTTTTTTGGCTTCAGTTCAAAGCCTGTCACACCTTTCATAGGAGAGTGAGAGGCTTCCTTACCACCTGCTTCCTTGACATGTTCTCCACCATCTAAAGGCCCTAACATGTACTCACTTCCATCCCTTGCCTCAAAAAATGAGTTCAAAAAACTGCTTGTGGAGGGCTAAAAAGATTCCACCACCTATTCAGCCTTTGAAAATTTATATGAATGTAAGGCATGAATACCCCCTTCTGCGGATGAAAAATATAAAGCCCCTTCACCCCCAAAAAAATAAAAGGGTTTTCAAACCATAGATCCTAAAATCCAACCAAAGATGCAGCCTAAGTAGTAAAACTAAAACCATCAGAGAAAGAGGGTTCCAATAGGTTAAATCCCAATGAATCTGAGTCAACCGAAACCATTCCACTGACCTATGGAGTGGTAAATCCCATTGTTACCAAAGGTGAAATACCATGAAATTTGTTCCTCGACCTCCAGAGACTTGGCTAGCAAAACAAAGCTCCTTGATTGTATGCCCTCTCAAAGTTACCATAACCTCTATCAACTAACCACCTAGCCTGTTTTTGACCACCCTCAACCATCTAAATTCCTCATTGAAGACAAAAATGTTCATGTGACCAAGACTAATAGAGAAGTTTGTCAATTTTGACTACTCCATTCCGTCAGACCCCTAAGAAACCAGATAGACACGCTTCGGAAACTTGACTCCCAACACCATTCAAACCCCATTTCAAACCCTAGTGTGTCTACAACATCTCCCAAGCCACTCCATCAAGAAAATATAGCCCTCTCATCTCCACTAGCCTTGTCCAATAGTTCTTTAAATATATTAATATTTTTTTTTATTATTTTAATTTTTAATTTTTGGTTCCTTTTTGGGTTATTGTTTGGAATTTTAAAGAATCGTTTTTGGTATCTTTTAGGTCTTAAAGGATTTCATTTTTTCTTTTTTCTTTTACGAAAAATGAAAGTGTTTCTTCTCTATTATTTTTTTAAATGTATTTTTCAGTGTTTTGTAAAGAAAAGGTGGTTTTTTCTTTTTTATATTGATTTTTCCTATAAAAAAAAGAAATAAATATTTACTACTGTTTCTTCATTTGATTTTTTAAGTTAAATTATTAAAAAGTAACCAAATAATAATTAAAAACAAAATCATATAACACCACTTTTATATTTATAGTTGATTCTATGTTTTTTTCAAATGTACCAATACTCAAGGCCATAATGTCAATTAATTAATGATTTTGATCCCAAAAATAAAATAAAAATCAATCAAAGTTGAAAATGCTTAAAAAATAAAAACTTGAAAGCAATGATTAAAGAAAAAAAAGTAGAAAAACTTTAGGTGTCAATTTTCAAGGGTTTTATAGTCATGATACTTGGTCTTGAATTCCATGGTTGAAAATTGTTGGAATTTTAACCTTAAAAAATGGCCGATGTTGCATCTCCACTTTTGTTACAAAGTGTATTTTCATGTTTTTGTAGTCATGATAATTGGTTTTTTATATCATAGTTGAAAATTGTTCGAATTTTAACCCTTAAATGAAAATTAGTGTTGTTACATCACCACTTTTCAAAAGAACCATAAAAATAAACTTTAAATGTAACATATAAAAAAATGAGAGCTCGTTCAAGTTCTTGTTAAGTTGGTAACTTTGTTATATTGACCCGTCTAGTATTACTTGAGAGGTTGTTTAGCTTTTTACAATGAGGATGAAGTGTTTTGGTACCTTCATGGTCAAGGAGGATCTATGTAGTTCATAATTCTTCTAGGTAGCTTCAGTGCCTTGTCAATGTGCTTTTCATCTCTTAAGGAGAGGCCAATATTCCCCTCTGCCAACATGCCTTGCCAAGGAGATATTTGGGGATTGCCACTTTGGCTTTGGGTTGTAGAGAAATTCAATGATTAAATCCTTTGTTCTGGGCTAGAGACAAATTTGGGGATGGATTCCCTTAGTATGACATTTAATGGATATTTGAGGATTGGAAGACCTTGGTTTCATCCCTTTGTCACATGGGAAACACAACGACCATGACCAAGATCTAGCCAAAGGGAGTTCCATGGTTCTAAAACTATCGGTATCAACATATTACATTATGAAGCCCCTAGGATTTTGTATTTCACCACCCTCGTAGAATCCCAAATATTAATGAAACCAACATTGTTCGATATTTAGCAGAGACGATAAGAGTTCAAGAACCACTAAGTGATTGATCAAGCTACTAGGAGATAAAATGTCAATAATTCTCCAAGCGTTGATTGATGTAACTCTGTGATACCAATAGCCTCGAACATTATCTTCCAATGAACAATGGCAGATGGTCGAGGTTTTCAAATGACTAATATTAGGACATTTGGGTGTCGAGTATCAAGCCATCAAGACATTTGGACCCTCCAATTAGGACTTTTCTCCTGATATTGTCAACCACAATAAGGTCATTGATGTGGTAGATGTTAATATCATCTTAATGTGGCATTGCCATGGAGATCATGTGAAGTTGACATGGATATGGTGTGGTGCTTTTTAGAGCCTGGATCTACCTCAAGCTAAAGGAAGGCAGGTCTAGGGTAACATCATACCACGCTTAACCTGGTAGCTAGCCCTACTAGGTCGGGAGAGGGCTCTCTCCTTGTCAATCTCAATTAGAATATTGCCAATTAGGGCTTGAGATGACTAAAATGAATGCTGATTTTAGGCTAGGCATAACAGATTAGGGTTTCTGGTTTGATTTTAGGTTTTGGTTGCTAGATGAATTGGAGAAGGCAGATTGGGTCCGAGAAATCAACTCAGGGATATAGTCATGTTTTGTGGGGCGAGGTAGACAAGTGTTTATGTACTGTAAATGGATTAAGATGGTAGTTTAGATAGTTGAGGAGTTGAGGAGGGCATAAAGAAACTATGAATCCTTTTCAAACAGTTGAAAACATTGAAAACCAAATGCATTCCCAAGGCAAAGCACTGTAACTTAGTGTATTTTGTCTATTCACCTTGATTCATTTAGTTTAGAAGAGAGAGAGATATGTGGATACATATAAAACATCAGAAAACCTCATTACACAGAAGAAACAATAGATAAACTCACTATCACAAGAATCCCACAAAAATAACTATGAAACCTGGTTTTATTCCTTTCCAAATTGTTGATACAAAACGTTCAATGAGTCCCACCACTTCTACCAAAGTCCAAACTTTACAAATGACTAAGAAATTACATAATATAGGCAAGGAAACCACTCATGCTAGCTATTAGGGTAGAATCCATGAGAAAAGGGTGGTTTAAAACATATCTAAACTAGGAACACAAATTAGGCAATGGAATAGTTTTGTCTCTAAACTTAGGAAACTATTCAATTACAACTCAAAACCCACTTTGGAAATTTGATGTATCTACCCTATGAGGTGATTTTCATCTATACTTACATAAAATACATTTTCATTACCTAAACAGAAGAAGATGTCAACCACTGAAGAAACTGGGTGAAATTTTGAGTTTTAGGCAAAATTGACAAAATTTGCCTGATGCGCAGTGCCTTGAGCCTAATGCGTAGCGCCTCTTCAAGGATTCTTTTGGAGGCCTTACACTCACCCAAATGTTGGAAATAATACTGAGAGGGGGGGGGGGGTTAATCAATATTATTAAGTCAACTATTTTCTTTTTCAAACCCATACCATATACGCTACTTTAGTTAGTGAAAACCACGTATATACGAAACTACAGATAAGGAAACCCGTGTATACCATGAAGACTTATAATTTAATTTATCTTAAGATGTTGATCATTAATATGTGTATCAGAATCAAATAAACAGTAACCAGAAACATTGAAACAGAGCAGAAGACAATCAGACACGAGAACACAAGATATAAGGTGGAAACTCAATGTGGGTGAAAACCACTTGCTGCAATTCATCTCTATCTTCCTTTATTTAGAAACTTAGTTTTACAATGTTTCTATACTAGTGCAGTCCTTTACTAGTACGCAGGCTGCTACTTGTAGAGAGCTACAACTCTCTCTCATTCTCCAGCTTTTATTGGAAAGGAGCTACAACCCCCTTAGCTCTTGTACTAGCTGGGTTACTAGTACGCAGGCTACTACCTGTAGAAGGCTACAACCTTCTCTTTTCTTCTAGGGACCATGTTTAATAAATTTTCAGACTGGATCCATTAACTTCAATCAATCATTAAGAATTTCTGTATCAAACAATCTCCTTTTCACCAATTAACACTGAATCAAATAGACACTTCTCTGACAGATGTACCCAGAACATAGTAATAGTAACCACAAACCAAATTCTGAACCCAAAACACTGCAGCAATAAACAGAAGCAGCTAGAACACAATTTAAGAGATGTACGCCACTTTAATAACCAGAAACCTGCGTGCATACGCTTCTGTGTTTGGACCAACCTACGTATACGCTGTTTTTAGTCACAGAACCAGCGTGTATACATGCCTTCACTTCACTGAACCTGCGTACAAATCTATAAAAGATAATTCACTCTTCCAATCATTCAGACATTACTTAACCAAGATTACCAAATTTATAGATCAAGCATGTGCCACATATAACATATCAAAATCATTCAAAGATACTATTATTCAAGCCTTAAGATTTTGAACCTTCAATAGAACTTATCCTTCTCCTTGCGCTCAGGTTCCTCCTTCATTCAGATCCAGATCTGCACCATAACCCAATCCCCAGTATTCCAGATCTAGCACTTTATCAGATATTCAATTCATTCAGATTATTCTTTGCCAAATGATCTCCTTCCTCTTTTATAGTCTTATGCCTTTAACAATATGAAGGTCCTAAACCATAACAAATCAATACCATGGACTCAATACTTGGGATCAACACTTCTGACGAGATACCATGGCCCAAAAACCATAGGTCCAAATACCAAGGGATAAATACCACAGACCAAAAATAAGTTCTCCCACATGTATGCGCTTTTTCTTGCATGAAAGTGCGTGTATACGCATACGCGACTTCAACGTCTAACTAGTGTGTATACGTGGCTTCGTCAAGGTGAACCAGCGTATATATCTTTTTCTTCTTTCTGAGTGCTTGAACTGAGATCTGTCATCAGAGCGAGTTGCCATCAAGGACAACACCTGTGCCATAGCGCCAAACCTGTGCCATAATGTCAACAATCTCCCCCTTTAGACTTGATGGCAACCCCAAGATCCTCAAAGTCATTCTCCCCATTTGTCATCAAGGGCAAAGGGTTGTGCTCCCCCTGAGTACATGCTAAAATCTCTGCTTTGCTATGCTAACCAAGCTCCCCCTGACTTGTAGGAAAGATCTACAAAAAGATGTTCTTCAAGAAGAACCATGACTTATACATCATAAAAGACCTTCCTATCACCAACAAACTCTATACATACATCCATCACCCAACCAAGTGGGGATACACCATAAATTTACATAAGAAAACCAAGTACATTACATAATTCATCCCAGGCATAGTGGGGAAACCAAAATAGGATGTTACATGACCTTGACAATAAATGATATACATGACATAGAGATGAAATAGCAAGACTTATGAAAGTCACTAATAACTGATATCAACAACATCTGTCAATCACTCTACAGATCAACAACCATGTTTTCCTTCTGTTCTCCTTCTGCAGCTGATCCACCTGAACCCAAAACAGCTTGTGTGCTCGAACCAAAAGCTTCTAATGTAATGCCAACAATGCATTATCAGAATTTTATCTACTCGCCCTGATCTTGTGCCAGATGGTCTCTGTTAGACCCATATCAGACTCTCTTCAACTAGAGTCTGTCCCCACTGATTTCCTTCAAACCATCATATACACGACTGTATCTGCATAAATCGGCGTATGTACACGGATCCTCCTCATGCAACTTGTGTACAACCATATTTATCTGAAACATACATGTTTCAATGGCAAGATGATGCATCAACTACCCCCAACTTCTATCTGAGGTATTCAAATGTCTCCCTGGGTAGTGGTTTGGTGAAAATATCAGCAACTTGTTCCTTGGAGGGAACATATTCCAATTTGACCTTTGTTTCAGCACTTGTTTCTTGGAGAAATGATACTTGATCGGTATGTGCTTGGTCTTTGAATGCATGACTGGGTTCTTTGAAATGTTGATTGCACTTGTATTATCACATAAGATGGAGATAGGTGGAGTACAAGTGATTTGAAAATCCTGCAAAGTTTGCATCATCCAAAGGAGCTATGTGCAACAAGATGCAGAAGCTACATATTCTGCTTCAGTTGTAGATAAAGCAATTGAACTCTGTTTCTTGCTGAACCAAGATACTAATCTGGAACCCATCAAGAATGCACCACCACTAGTGCTTTTGCTGTCATCCACGCTTCCAGCCCAATCTGCATCTGTATACGCATGAAGAGTGAGATCTGTATCTCTAGGATACCATAGGCCATAGTTTTGAGTTCCTTGAAGATACTTGAAAATTATCTTTACTTCCTGAAGATAAGTTTCCTTTGGATTTTCCTGAAATCTTCCAACCATTCCCACTGCACGCATGATGTCTGGTCAGGTACCTATTAGATAGAGCAGACTTCCAATCATGGATCTATAAGTTGGTTGATGCACTGCTGCTAATTCATCATTTGCACTGAGGCTGGATCCTGTAACCATAGGGGTACATACTGTTTTCGAATCTTCCATGCCATACTTCTTCAAGATCTGCTTGAGGTACTTGGTTTGAGATAAAAAGATACCGCCTTCATTTTGTTGGATTTGTAATCCAAGAAAATATGTCAGTTCTCCAAGCAAGGACATTTCTAATTCTTTCTGCATTACCAAGGCAATGTTCTGACTCATAGCTTCTTCATTTCCGCCAAAGATGATATCATCAACATACACAACAAGTATTAGAAATTTATTATTGTCAATTTTTATATAAAGATTTCTATCTGCTGATCCTTTTGAGAAACCTTGTTGATGAAGATATTTGTCCAAATGATAATACCAAGCCCTTGGAGCTTGTTTAAGACCATAGAGAGCCTTCTTAAGTCTGCATACAAGTTTTGGATCATTTCCAAGGATGAATCCATCTAGTTGCTCAATATACACTTCTTCTTCTAAGTCTCCATTCAGAAAATCTGATTTCACGTCCATTTGAAATACTTTGAACTTCTGAAAGCTTGAGAGAGAAAGAAACATTCGGATGGCCTCAAGTCTAGCAACGGGAGCAAAAGTTTCTTCAAAGTCTATTCCTTCTTGTTGAGCATATCCTTTACAAACAAGTCTGGCGTTGTTTCTAATAACTTCCCCATTTTCATTCAACTTGTTTTTGAATATCCATTTTGTCCCTATGACATTATTATCTTTTGGTCTAGGGACCAACTCCCAAGTGTTATTCTTTTCAATCTGCTCAAGTTCTTCATTCATTGCTTTTACCCAACATTCATCTTTGCATGCTTCTTTTACATTTTGTGGTTCAGTGGAGGAGAGAAATTCCAAATAGCTTGAAGCTTCTGCAATTGTTCTTCTTGTTTGTATACTTGCCTCTTTTTTCCCCAAAATTTGAGATTCTGGATCGTTCTTTTGAACGTACTTGGATGGAGTATTATCTTCTATCCTTATCTGTTCTTCTGGTGCCTCATGGGTTTCTTCTTCATCATGAATCTAATTTGATGTTGATGGATAGTCCTCATCATCTTCGAAATCTTCTGATCTTACTTGCCTAGGAGTGTTTTCTTCTACATCAACCACTACATCAATACTTTCAACAATTTTTCCAAGCCTTTTATTATAACACTTGTAAGCTTTGTTGTGGGGAGAGTAACCAAGGAGAATTCCTTCATCTGCTCTAGGTTCAAACTTGCCAAGATGTTCATCAATATTTTTGATATAGAATTTTCTTCCAAAAATTTTGAAATATTTTACGTAAGGAGTCTTACCATGCTAGAGCTCATGAGGGGTTTGATTGCTGTTCACCTGGACGTTTGTTTTGTTGAGAATAACAACTGCAACAAATGCAGGTTCACCCCAGAAAGTTGCGGGAGTTCCAGACTCATCAAGCATAGCACGAGCCATTTGTTGAACCGTTCTGTTCATCCTTTCCACTACTCCATTTTGCTGAGGAGTCTTGGCTGTAGAGAATTCCCTATATTATTC
>APFE031593908.1:100336-120067 GCA_000404065.3 Pinus taeda
CTGTTTTGGAGTCGAACATGGAAAGACATCGCCTGATTACCAGCCAATGATGTAAGCTGTTAACAGGCGCGAGAGGAATCACCAATAATGAAAATGACCCTCAAGGTACTATAGTACAATTCACGTGGTGTGAAAAGGGACCTGGCGTCGAACACCACGTAAAATCTCTCGGTCGAAGGCCATTGATGTAAACCTATCGCCGAAAGTGAGAAACTTGCCATTGAGGCATGCAAGCTTCAAAGTACTGAAAGGGTTGTTCCTAAGTCAACTTCTTGGATAATGAGTTGATGTCGACAAGAGGCGACCCATCGCAGGAGGGCCTTAATGAATCCCACATCAATGACATGGAATGAAGCAAATTATTTTGGAGGTGAAAACAAACTGATGATACAGGGTTCAGGGTGGCGGTCATGAAGGAATGAAGCATGAATGTATTGCAGTGCGTGAGACACAGGTGAATTGTTTGAATGACTTTTTTGAACATATCGGTGACACTGACGATGAATTGGTAGCATTAACCCCAAATATGGATGGCATGACGGACCAATGGTGAAGACCAGTGAATGGAACAACCCAACCTGGCATGGATGTGGAAGGAAAATGTCATGTTCAAGAGTGACTTGCTACCAATAAAGTTTCTTCTTGTTTTCTTCCCAATTTTCCCCAGTCATTGCTGACCAGTACCTCTTTATTTTTGTCAAGATTGAGGAGGATAAAATATTCTTGTTCTATAATCCGCCCTTCGGGCGAACCTGTCGCTATATTTTAGCGAGTCTAGTGACAGTGAAACTCGTTCTCGTCCTGTTGGATGAGTTTGTCGCTATTTAGTTTAACGAGTTTAACAACAAAGATAACTCGGTCTCTTTCAATTTTAGAGAGTCTGAAAGAAATGGAGAGAAGACTCCGAAGATTCTTTTTCGTTTTGTAATCCCTTAAGTTCGAAAAAGCGTAAAATAATACAAAAGGGATGAATTTTTGATAGTTTTAACGAGCCGAACAAGACAAGCACTCGATCTTTTTGTGTAATAATCCCTCAGGTCCAAAAAGATTAAAATCTAGAGGAGGGATAACACTTATGATGCCTTTTAACGAGCCGGAGAGGCCAATCGGTCAACAATCTTTTCATATTTTACGAGTCAGGTGAAAAGAGCTTAAAGAAGACTCGTTTTCGAGGAACGAGTGATGGTTTCGGGTAGCAGCTGATTCCAGGTAAGATTTGGAATTTTCCAATCACGGCAGTGTTACAAGGATGGCTAACAGAATCACTCTTCGCAGATGTTCCTCAAAGGGCTAAAAAATCATATGGGGGTGAATGATCGGCTAAAAACAGAGTGGAGGTGATGGCGAGAACAAAACCAAGGATCAAAAGCTGGTGATAAGGCATTCACAATGGTTATTTACCTGTTCATTTTTTAATGAGCTTAAATGCGGGGAGAAACAATTGCTCATGACTTATGTTTATTTTTTAACGAGCTTGAACTATGCGCTAAAACTGCTCGTGGAGAGTTTATTTTTTAATGAGCTTGAACTCTTGCGACAACATTGCTCGCCATGATGGTCATTGATTTTTCTATTTATCCTTAACATTTTTTCTTTCAAAGATAGTACTACCTGTTCCTTTGCTTCATCAAACCGATTAGAAATGAAAAAATATGTATGATAAATGAGTTAAAACACTAATATTTTACTTGTACTACATGCATAGTAAATTAAAAGTGACTTTTACCTCTCCTTTTACCATTTCATTTGAATTTGGTTTGTTGGAGCTCTGGAGGTGCTTTTCCCCCTCGATTTTCACCAGTGGATTCTGGGAGATTCTGTAGACGATTATTGATGCCATTCGAACTAGGTAGGAGCTAAACTTGTGCTCTTTCATTCCATGCCTTTCATTTTGGATTTTGATCTCATTTCCCTGTCCTGTTGAGCCCCTAGGGTTTGAATAAATCGCCATAGGATCATCGCACCCTTCCTTAGTCGAAAGGTGTGATGCATACTGATGTCTCCACTAACTAGTCAGTATGCATCGCTCCTAGTACACTTGCAGGGGTGCGATGGGCACAGGGAGGAAATTTTTTGCATAGTTTCCTCATGAAAGTTTTTCCTGTTTTCACCAAATGAAGATCTTGACTCTTCCCTTGTTTGTTTTTCAGAGATTCATCGGAGGAAAATGGTTCACATGGCGAGAACGTGAGCATGAAGAAGAGGATGCTGTTGCTTTACATGATCTAGGCACAGTAGCTGCATTACGGAACTGTGGCTTGCTGAAGTTTTTCCGTATCTCGAGCATGAGGCAAAAAATTAGTTTGTTGTAGTATTTCCTCAATACCTGGGATCCTATCAACCAGGTATTCCAGATTAGGGGCAAATCGATCCCCTTGATAGTGGTGGACATCTATTTTCTAACCGGCTTATCGAGGCATGGTGCCCCTCTCTCTTTATAAGGCTTCGCCCGTGGGGGTGAGTCTGTAAGGGAGTACATTAGCCAACATTGTAGAGACTGATCTCAGCTGAGCGCGGATGACAAGATCAACATCCGAGATGTCACTGACCGGCCCTTGCAGACCATCCTGTTTACTTTTGCTAGACTGGCTAGTAGTTTTTCTCTTCATATAGGCAACAGATCTTATATGCAGTATGCTTTGGAATGCGTTGAACCGAAGGTGTTCAATTGGTGTGATGTAGTACTTTCTGTGATGAAGGAACAATTGACCAAGGTGAAGAGCGGTAGATACAAGAACTTTGGTTATGGTTCTATTTTGATTGCTTTCACCTTGGAGCAAATCCCACTGATGCAACCACAGTATATATCACTTGGTCTACCTCCACCGACCGAACCACGGATGCAGAGATGGGTCGATCTCATCTCTCAGCATGCTAGTCAGCCCTAGATTTCTTTTTCTGAGACCTTCTTTGAGTGGTTTGACCATCAGGAAATGGTCTATGCCAGGTTCCCATATGCTGGTATGGATTTCCGAGGTGATTCAGATTTGGTGCTGCCGGCTGGAGAGCAGTGGGGTGTCATGGGTAATTTTCTTCTGACCATATCTCTGTTCATTGTTGTTTATAATGTTCTTATATTCTTGTGATCCAAACTAATCAAAACTCATGTGCTCATGCAGATGTTGGACCAGTTACACCAGTTTGAGCGACATACTACCGCAGTGCCGAGTCAATGCACTAGGCTCTTTCGCATGATTGGATAGGCGGTGACTTGTTATCACTGGCATCATTAGACTAGGGTGCCCCCTAGAATTTTTTAGTTTTGGGTCATTTGACCAATTTTGTCTTGGTTACAGAACATTATGTACAGACTATAAACAGTTACGAAATATATTTTTGATTTTCGGAGCTTTATTTTGGTACAGATACATAATCCTACTGCATATATTGATGTGATGCTTCTTTTTATAAATGTCGCAAATGTCTATCTAACACATAATTTGCCAATGAGTCCGTTAATGTGTTTAAACTTCTGGAAATATGTTGATATTGGAGGAAATCAAACTGTCTTTCCAAAATTTTGACCCTTAGGAACATGCGATAGATAACTAGATTTCGTACAACATAGATGCCGATGAGTTGTAGAATGACGAGCTGTGAGTCTAGCCTGATGATAAGTCGACATATACCATGTGTGATGGCATTGGAAAGGAGTTCTATCAATGCTATGTACTCAGCAATATTGTTCGTAGATTGACCAATACACACTCCTCTGAAACTTATTAACTTTCCGCTAGGATTGAAAATGGCTCATGCCGCAGAAGACAGATTCCATGAACTACGACTTGCTCGATCGGCATATCCAACTTTGACATCTGAAATGAATGCAAAAAGTGGATTACTTAACCAAATTAAATGCTCTTAGAGAAAACAAAAATGTAACAAAAGCACGAGGATCGCTATGCGAAATCAAGCATAGTAACGCTTGAGGTACAACCCGTTGCGAGGTTGCGCCAGTGGAATCCCGTCATAGTCCATCAACTCATAATCTCCTTTTGCTAACACTCGTTTAACAATATAGAGACCCATCCATAACGATTTGAATTTCCCTACTCCCAATTTATCAGATTCCTCGTCATAAAGTAAAACCAGGTCACCCTCTGAGAAGACGCGAGGTTTGACATTCTTGTCGAACTGTGCTTTGACTCGTTTCTTATGAGCCTCATTAGCCGAAGATGCATCACGACGGGTTTCATCCAAATGGATTAATTCCAAGAAACGAGCCTCTTCTTTTGAGGTTCCAGGGAGAAGGTCGACTGCGAGTTTGAGGGACGAGATTTCACATTGGACTGGTAAGATTGCTTCGAGAGTGTACACTAATTGAAAAGGTGTGAATCCGATTGCATTTCTTACCGATGTCTGATATGCCCACAAGGCCGAGTATAGGATTAGGTGCCAATCCCGTTTGTGGACTCCGATCATCCTTTGTAGCATGTGCTTTAGGACTTTGTTGATTGCCTCAACTTGTCCGTTAGCTTGTGGATAGTACGGAGTAGAGCTGTCGTGGGACAGTGCTAATTTGGCAGCCAACTCAACCATCATGTGATTGCGAAAATGTGATCCATGATCTGTGACTATGGCCTGTGGAACGCCGAATCTAGAGACTACGTGATTGAAAAAGAAAAGGGCATCCGTTTCGTCGCTGTTGTTTAATGTAGGCATTGCCTCGGCCCATTTGGTAAAATAGTCCACCGCGACTATTATGTACCCATGCCCCCCGGTCAAGGTTCTGTTACATGTCATGAAATCTCTACTCCATTTGGAAAATGGCCCAACAGCTACTACTAGTTGCAATGGTGCGGGTGGTCTTCTGGTTTTGCTATCGAAAATTTGGCAAGCATGACAACTTCTAACTGTGGTTATGCAATCTTTGAACATTGTTGGCCAAAAGTATCCTGCTCGTAAAATTTTTTGCGTCGTAGCATAACCAGATTGATGCCCCCCACACGCGCCTGAATGGCAGTCATTCAGGACTTTTTCGGCCTCCTCAAGGGTGAGGCACCTCCGCAGAACTGTATCGATACCACGATGGTAAAGAGTATCACCGATGATCACATATTATTTTTCTTGGTATCAAATATGTCGTTGTTCGAAGCATGAGGTATTAGACCTGTATGTTTGTGTCTGGAGATAAATGATTATATCTCTGTACTACAAATCGCTTGAAGATATCAAAAAAAAAATTTCATCCACGATTGCTTCTTCGGATGTTGCATCCTTGGACGACGATGGGAGATCGCACAGTAACTCCATGAATACCAGGGCTTTCTTTGATTTGGATTTTTTGAATTCCAAATCAAACTCTTGTAGAATTGCTATCCATTTCGAATACTTGCCCTCCAGCAACTATCGTGACAATATATAAGTCATGGGGTTGCAATTTGACAAAATGGTAGTTTTCCTAAAGAGGACGTAGTGTCGAAATCTCTGTATTGCTTGAACAGTTGCGAGGGCTACCTTTTCAACGTAGGAGTATTTCATTTCCGTATCATTTAAGTTTCGGCTTAAATAATATATAGGATGTTCAATTCCATTGTCTTCTTGAACTAAAACCATTGCTATGGTCGTATCTGTTGTAGCCAGATATAAGTTAAAGTCTTTTTGATAATCAGAAGCATACATTAATGATGCTTGTATTAGAGATTTCTTTAAAGCATCAAAGGAAGCTTGCACGACCTGGTCCCAAATGAAGGGTACATCCTTTTTTGAAAGACGAGTATAAACTTTAGCTAGTTCGGCGTAATTTGGAATGAACCTCCTGAGGAAATTTTCTTTCCCTTGGAGTTTCTGAATCTGAAGCAGGCTTGAAGGTTGAGGCAAATCGATGATTGCCTGAACCTTGCAGGGGTCGAGACGAATCCCATCCTTTGAGACAACGAAGCCAAGTAAACGATCAGAACTGACACAAAACACAAATTTGTGTGGATTGAGTCTTATCTTGTAGTCTCAACAACGTAGAAATATTTATCTCAAATGGCGCGGATGATTGGTCTGCTTTCGTGAATGAGCTGGGATATCATCGAGATAAGGTTGAACGATGTTTTTGATGTCATAGAAAGCATAGTTCATTGCTCTCTGAAAAGTTACCCCTGCGTTCTTCAAACCAAAAGGTAGCTTGCGATATGCGAATGTGCCCCACGGACAAATGAATGCAGTCTTTGACTGGTCCTGTGGGCGGATATTTATTTGATTATACCCGAAAAATCCATCCATGAATGAAAATATTTCGCATCCAGCACATTCATCAATTATCTGGTCGATAAAGGGTGTAGGGTAGTTGTCTTTCGGACAAGCTTGATTTACATCCCTATAATCAACGCACACTCTAATCGTTCCTTGGTTTTTCATCACAGGAACAATATTCAATACCCAATCGGTTAGAGGAATGGGGTAAATGAAACCAACATGGAGGAGTTTTTCAACTTCTGCCTTGATGGCAACGACTTTCTTGGGGTGCACCTACCTTAGCCGTTGTCATACCGGTTTGACATATGGATACATCTTAATTTCGTGTTCAACTATGCTCGAGTTGATACCTGGCATTTCATCATATGACCAAGCAAAGACATCTCTAAACGCACGAAAGAGAGTGCTATATATTTCTAGTTCGGAAGAAGAACAAGATTTGCTAACATGAATGTTCTCTACAACATCTGTTTTGGTCGAGATGTTTATGGCAATAGTCTCTTCGATATTGGATAGGTTTCTCTCGGAATCCACCATGTTTACAATATTCGTCAGAAATTCAAATATTGAGGGATGGTGTAGGTTGCCGGAATTATCTTCTTTCCAAGTCGGAAGATGGGAACGATGGTGGTGATCTTCCCATGGTGCCCCATCAATCATCATCGATTGAATGATTCCTTCATCTATAAGGTGTACTTGTGACCAAGGATCTAAAGGGGTGCCATATTCCTTAGACCCATCTATCCAAACGCTTGACGAGCATCGATGCTGGTTTGCCTCCCATGCTGAGAACATTGATTGCTATAATATTTCCAGCGAGGTTAGAGGCAAAACCTGCGAATGATCCATTTTAACATCATTTTCTGACATCTTTTGAATGGAAGATATCATATTGCAGGTTCCTACATTAGCTACTTCTGCCAAATTGGTAGGAGGTAGTAGGGTAAAAGTTCCCATTAACGTAGGGTCTTTTAGTAGGCCTACTCCGATATTATGAATCATGTTAGGGCTTCCATGGATCATTGGAATGCTTCCCGTAACTTGTGAACTGTTGGGAAGAAAAGTGTTTTGGTCGATGATTGTAATTCCTCCTTGGGAAGGAAATGGAATTTTCCTAAAGTAGGTCAACACAACAACTGCCATGGCATATATCCAGGGTCTTCCCAGTAGGATGTTGTAATCAAGATTCCCGTTGATGACTTCAACATCGATTTCTACTAGTTTTCCCCCCAGTTTGACTTGCAAGTTACTTAGTATCCCATACAGGGTGTACGTTCATCCATCAAATGCTTTTAATGTTGTTGATGATCGTGAAAAAGACGGAGACCCCAGAGTTTTCCAACAACTCATCGACATGATACATGTTGATGCCCCCTCATCAATAATTTTTCTATGAACAGTTTTGTTGAGGGCTTTCACTTGAATGAGGAAAGCTAGTTGAGTTGGTAACTGAGGGTCGTATCCTTTATGATTAAAAGATAAAAGATTGGAATCCGTTGGGTCGATCCCACCTATTGCTGATAATAAAGCCTTCTTTTGGGAGGGGAAATTTCACAGCACCTCAAGAGTCGACATCGCGGATGGTGATTGGGCTAAATCCTCCACTATATTATAGTGTTGTGTTGCCCGGGCACGAGGATTAAACGTCGATTTGTGTACTACTCCCTTTGGCTGTTTTATTGTTAATTTAGAAATGATGGGTGGCACGACTTATGTTGAAGTCGTTGCCGAACTACTAGGTTGATCATTGTCCTTGTTGTTCAACATCTGTGGATTCCCGTAATCTTTACTCCTTGTCATTATAAGAGTATCATTCAGTTGCTTTGAGACCGACAACATTAGTACTTGGGACGAGGAAGCATTTTCGCTAGCAACCAGATTTGTTCTTGGGTTTGGAAACGGATCAGTCAATACAGCCGAGGTTTTTTAACTTTTGAAAGATTTTCTAAGTTCTTCTTTAAATGGACAGTCTCGTGTCTAGTGATCCTCATCACATATATGACATGGAGTTTTTGGTTTTACATTCCCAGAAGGGTTTGCAGAAGATTTTCTAGGAGATGAGTCTCCCTGGTTTTTCTTCTTCCCTTGTTTTTTCTTCTTGCCTCCTGGTTGCTTGGTTTCTTTTCCTTTGTCTGTTGACATGGAATTTACTTATGAGGCTAGAAATTTGTCATTTGCATCTTGATTCGAAACCATGCGGGCCTTTTTCAATGTGGCCTTTGCGATTTTAGTGCTTGTCGTACCTATCACACCATCGCTGGCATGAGAGTCTTTGTTTGATTTAGCAGGTGGAGGGATAGAGAATTCTAGTCTAGGAGCGTCAGGGATTTTATTGTAGTGCATGCCAGACTGAGTATAGATCAAGTCTAGATATTGTGCACGAGCAATAACTTTCTCTTCAGTGATGACTCTGCCCTTTGCCACATCTTCTGTAATAGCGGGTAACAATGACTTAATAAACCATTCAACCAATAGTTGATCAGGAACATATGTTTTTACCATTCTACAGCGACGCCGCCACTCATGAATATGATCAGATATGTGAGTGGCTGTCGTTTGTTTGAAATTGGTAAGAAGCTCAGTTCCTGTTTCATACCTGATAGGTAACTGAAAATGGGTTAAAAAGGTGGTGGCTAGGGTACTGAAGTTATCAAATGAAGCTCTAGGAAATTCGATATACCATTTTGCTGCCAGACCAGTTAACGTGCGCTGAAAGAGGCGAAGCTGAATCGAATCATCATTGAGAGTGTTTGACGAACACCATAGATGAAAGGTCATCACATAATTCAATGGGTCTTCGCCCGGATTTCCATTAAAGTTAGGAATATTCGACGGAAGTTTATGCGGAATCGCCGGCCACCAAGGGGCATAGGTAATTGGATCGTTCGTTAGTCGACTTAGATCCGATAACTCTAGAGTTGACATGAAGGGAAACTGTTGATTTAGGCTTGGTTGAGCATACCCAAGATAAGACGGAATTGTTTGAGCAGTCGGTGTTTGCATACCAGCATAATGCATTTGATGTTGGTAACATTGGTAAGGTTGATGGGCATAACCATTATGATATGGTTGATACTGTTGCCCATTACTTGCAAAGACTTATTGCTCATATCCTTACAAGACTAGGGCGGACAACCCTATGACTCTATCATACATCTCGCAATCTGCGCCCACAATTCGTAGAGACTTTACAATAATATTGGGTAAAAACTTGGGCTTTGAGCCCAAAAATATGCAGTGGGGGGATTCCATGGCCGACAGGCCCCCAACAAAAACATCATGACTCACCCTTGAGTCACTCGGTCGACGCGACGATCTTAGTGGTGAGTCCCTCCAGCTGTTCTCGAATGGTATTGATGTCTGCAACATACTGAGCTACTGCTTGTTGAATTTACTGCATCCGTTGTTCTGAGACCTATGATTTTGGGGTGCTTCTTTTCATTAATGTGTGCATCCCCTGTATATCTGTGAGCTTTCCTTCAATGTTCACCATGATAGTGAAGGCCTCGTCAATCCAAGGCTGAATGTGTGCTTTGAGAACTACCTCCTTGTGTCACGCTGCGTCCACCTGCTCCTTTAGTGCCTTAGCTTGCTACATCCTCGCAAGCGTTTGGATGAGGACTACCATCTATGTAGTTCCTCAGACACTGTCATATTTCTATTGGAGTTCTCGAGCTTCTGTTTCCAAGTTCCGGATGTTGGAGTCCTCATGCAGATTTCTAAGAACCTTATGTGCTTCCTCCAACATGCTAGTGCAGTCTCATACTGCACCTCCAATATCCTCCAAGCTCATTATAATAGTGCTAGCATGTTGCTATCTGAATTCTGGGTGCATGGATGGTTGCACCTTTAACTGCAACTCGGTGATTTGAAGATTCAACTCCAACTGAACCTTGGTCACTTCCTCCCTAGCCTCGCGGACTTCAGTTGCTAACCTGTGGATCCACACCTCTGCTAGTAGATCTCCTGGGATGGCCAACTCTGGGGCATGTTTGCAAGTGTCATCGACCACCTGCACCAACTATTGATTCTGCGACACCAATTCGTCATGCTGCAAGCTAAGTTGTTCCATTTTTATCTTTTTCTCACTGAAAACTTGGATCGTGTGACTCTCCCTAGCACGTAGTTCTGCTGTTATCCCATCTTGTAGCAGATACAGTGTCTCACATGGAAGGGCAGTCAAATTAAGGCCAAGGCCCTTCATCATGTTAAACAAAAATTTATTGGCCTCATTTGCTGCTACTAGGGCCCCTTCTGGTAACACTATTGTGTTTTCCATCCGTGCGTGCAGCATCTACTTTGCTATTGAGGATCCTGCTGTGAGGTGGGTGGAAAGGGTACCCACCTAAGGGGGATGCACTTTTAACTCGTATAGTTGTGCCTTGAGGGAAACCAACATAGTCTGGTGCTCCTGCATAAAATCCTAAAGGGCCTCATTTATGACATCGTGAACCGTCTCGCCGATGTCATGTAGATCACCTTTGGTTAAGGTGATCAGGTCAATGGCCAATTTCAAGGCCTTGACCTTTTTCCTCGGTCTTGCGTGCCCTACCGTGCATGGGCTCTTCAGCTGTGTGGACGCGGTCCCTGGGTTTTCTCTCCCTTCTGCTGTTTCTTCTTCCTCTATGTCCTGCTCCCATGAGAGCGTTTCTTGGCCTTTGTCCACCTTCTCAGTTGCTTCCTCTTCCTCTTGTGCTACTGCTTCTGCTTCTGTGGCATATTTATGCTCGATGGCTTTTTGCGCTGCTTCTCACACTTCCTGTGCCTCAGCTGTTGTTGTTTCCTTCCGCCTTCTCTTGGCCAACTATGTGACATGCAACTTGGCATTGCCCTTCTTCTTCTGTGCTGCCGCCTTCTCGAGTACTGCAAGATTTGGGGTGTGCCATTCCTGAGGCCATGCGTCCAAGATAGTGAAAATGGCGTCGTTAGTGGCTATAAAAGGGAGCTTTGTCCACTACTTCAATGTGTCCTTGAGCGCCCTGATGTATATATTATGCATGTCGGCTTTGAATTCAGCAAAACTTTGTAGACTATTTTACATCCTGGGTGATAGGTGCAACCTTCAATTAATCCACATCCGGATGTTCATCTCCATGATCACCCAGAAGATCTTGTTGCCACGTATTCTTTTCACTTGCTTCGTGGCCCAGAACGAAGCATACTTCACATCCTCTGGTAAATCTCTGTCAATTGGGGGGGAATTGACTGTCCTTCATCAGTTCCCCCGCTATGAGCACTATGGGTAGCAACAACCACGCATAATGGAAGGCTTTACCCTGCTCCTAGGCTTTGTGAAAGTTTTTCAAAAATTCCTCACAGAGGAATTCAAACCAATTGAAATTTACCCCCTCTTTGCACTGCTCGGCTAGTGTGACCACCGACGTTGGTACCTCATCGAATTGACACTTACTCATAACTTTGCTAGCCAAGATTTGGGTTACTACACATACCCCTTTGTCCTTGACACTGTAGATGGCATAGCCCCTCTTCTTCTTCTCCAGCTTGTATTTCATCTTCATGGCTTCTACAAGGGCCAAATCACTGCCCTTTCCTTCGACTATGGTCGCGGGGTCCTTTCCTTTGAAGGGGAGCCAAGAAATGTGGTGAATTAGGTCTGCCGTGACAAGGATAGGCACCTCCAGCCATAGATACCCATCATGCACTAGGAAAAGTAGCTGCCTGATGATGAAAGTAGTTATGGGCACATGGTGGAAATGCGACACCCATAATAAGTTCACTAGCCTAGCCTTTTCCACACCGTGCAGCCACTTCCACAGCTCTAATGTTGTCACCACCCCCGCGGTGTTCTGCTTCATGAGGTTTGTGGTCTCCAGGTGAGGGAACTTCTCGCAGTCAGCGAGGTCCCAATCTTCAAACTTCATGGTTGGCATGTGGCCCAGGTGTGTGCCTTCAAACACAATGTTGTATGGGAGGAGCGCGGTCTGGAGCGAACTCTTAGTTTCGTCTAGGTCCTTCGGCACTTTGGTCTTCTCTTTCTGTGGAGGGACATATGTGGGCAATTTTGTTGCAGAGCGTGTAGGTTGAATATCTTCCTCCATGTCTTCGACTTCTTCTGCTATGATAATAAGGGCCTGCAAATCTTCTTCTTCCTCATTTGTGTCTATCGTGACAACTTTCCCCTTTTATGCCATTGATAGCTTGCTGCGTAGAGGGTTTCTCAAAGACACATGTATAGGGGACATTGCTTGTTTATCTTTCTTGGGCCTTGGTGTTCGCAGTGATTTGGGGATTTCTGCCACAACCCCAATGCCTTCTGGAACATCCCCCATAGTTATGGGCTGCACGGCCTCGCCGATGGGTACCTCTTCTATCCCCAACCCATCCTTAGTTGTTGTCATTGTATCTAGGCTGTATTCTGTCACTCGTGAATTTAGGGGCTCAATTATCGCTCGGCTCTCAATACTTAGGGCTTTACTGAATCGCTCAATTCTCAAATGACCAAGTGTTGTTTGTTGGACAACCCTTTGTGTTTTATAGTGCCTTTTGAATTCAAGTTCAACCGTTCCCCCCAATTTTGGTCCATTAATGCTTTCTTGGTGGCATATTTTTCCAAATATGGCCCATAAATCGTGTCTTAAATGTCTGTTGCCACTCCATTTGGCCTCAAATCGAGCATCCCATCATGAATAGTGACTCCAACAGTCACTTTCCTACCAACCCGCGCGGCAACATAGCCCTCCGTGTGCGGTCATAGACCCTTTGACGCTCTGCTTCTGCGCACATCCCCAATATCATGTAGCTCCAGGGTAGAATAGTTTATAGTCCCGTGCTCCCTTCCAACTGCCTAGAGCACCAAGAATATCCTTCCCGTGGCTAGTTAGGTGGTCGCACCACCCATTTGGGGCTCCATCTGGTCCTCCACCGTAGTTCACGGAGAATCCCCACCATCTATTGTTATGGTCGGAATCACACACTTTACTACTTGCAATGCGCTACCCTGGTCACTACGTTTGGTGATATGCAGTCCAAGCCCAGGTAGCAGAATAACCAATTAACGGTGATAGTTCTCAAACTTGTTAGTATGATCGTATGCGCCTTGCCTTACCATCCTAGGTTGCTTGATGAGAAACGCTTCCTGTATCTTGTCTTCTAGCTTCTTAACCTTCGTGTCCATCATAATTCTTTTCTTCCTTAATCATACCCTTTCATTTTCAAGTTCACAGAGTCTAAAGTTTCCCCGTCGGATTTCTTCCTCAAGTCCAATGTCTTATGTTTCTTTTGGCTGTGTGATTCCTTCATTCCGAGCTTCACGAACCATCGTATCTATGGGTGCTGCTATGCATAGACTAAGCTTCGCATGCTCCATAGGGATTACAGCCCCTGCTTCATACTTCATCTTCGAAAGTTCTCGCGCTGTCAAGGTTTTGCACATGGTCCTATAAGCCCATAGAACCACTGGTACGCGTAGCTCCCAGTCAGTGCATCTCACATGGTGGACCACGTTCAATACTTCACACACTTTTTCAAAGGCTTCCAAGTGGATAATCTTTGGTGCACTTGGTCTTATCATACTTCATCCTTCGCGCACTTTTCTTGCCTGCTCCTGCTTATCAGTCCTGTTTCCTATCGCAAGTATGGTGTGCATTCGTGCAGGTTGCATACCATATGCCTGTACCCATCTGGAGAGGTGGGCACGCAGGCTGTTTCATCCATCATATCTAGCTTTCATCCACATTTGAGGCTTTCCATACCATATGCGCATCATTCTTCTGCAGTTTCACCAGTTCTCAAAACTTCATTGATGCATACCTCACCACCTTGTGGGCATAGCGCATAGTGCCCATTTCAGAGCATCGAATCACTACTATTCTGGCACTTCTCTTTCAAATTTGTTCAGGAAATCATCTACCGCGGTCAGTCCATCATACATGGGCAAATCCCTTACCTCTGCTGCTACACAATGTAGTGACCTTATCATCATGTTGCAGTTGAGCGTGGTTACCTCATGTAACCGGTTCTGCCATCATTCTATTTCCTCATCTGAATCTGATGTGCAGGAGATTTCGTGCTCCCATGAAATCCTGCCATCCACTGTAGGATTCACCCAATCCTATTCCCAAGCAGTTATCTTGTAGATACAATCTAGATCTTAGTCTCTCTCATCATTGCGCACTGGCTCTGTGTAGCGCGATCCTTCCGCAGGATCTAAAGGTACCACTATGCACAGTGACCTTTTCTTAAAAATCATTTTGTGCTTCTTTAGATTTATCACTATGTTCATATCAGTGGCCCAATCTATTCCTAGTAGCATGAGATAGGGATTGTTGTCATTGAAAATCTCTCTCACTTCAAAATCTGCAAGCACACTTGCACCTTCGATATCTACTCTTATTCCCCGCAATCTTCCCATTGGTAGGATCTTTTGCTGGTTTTCCATTCACAATTGAATGGGAGACCATTGCAACGTGGGCTGCCCATGCGATCCCATGTCTGCATTGCCAGAATGTTTGCGTCCGATCCTAGATCCAAAATCACTTGATCCATTTCATATTCCCTGATTTGCGCAGTCAACCTCATCTCCCTTCCTATTCGCATTGTGTGCTTCCCGAGTTTCCAGACTATGCCTGGTTCCCCTGATCTAGCACATATAGTGATGAGTTCTTATAGTCCCTTCACAGTCTTGTTGTTGCACAACAACATCATGCATGTCTCTAGAAAGGTAGTAAACATTGATGGGTCCATCTCTGGTTCTTGTTTGTCTTTACTACCTGAAATGGAGGCCTCCATGAAGCTCTTCTTAGCTTCCATGAATGTCTCCTTCATGCACTCCAAATTGAACTCTGGTTCATTTGTTGGAGCCTTATGAACCCAAGCACTCTCTTCTGGTTACTTACCTTTGTCATCTCCTATTGTGATACTACTTCGGAGCACAATGTTTACATTCGGTTCCTCCTTGCATGGCTCAGACCTCATCATTTGCAGGTTCTGAGTCGGGGGAGGCTGGAGTATTCCTTTATCGTGCAACCTCGCTATCAATGTGGGGCAGTCCTCTGTCTCATGATAAAACTAGGTATAATATAAACATGATGCTCTCGTCAGATTTGTACAATCACTGGCATATTGCCTTGGCCCTTTGCAATTGTAACAGATTAGTTGTCCGCGACCCCTTCTTTGTCCCATTCCACCTCGACTTCGTCTGCACCCCTAAAACCCAGTGTATGCCATCCCTATATTTTGATTGAGGGCTCACGTTTCAGTTTGAACCCTGTAGGTAGGAGTCCAATCCATCATCAGTTCATAACTTCTACAGGTATGCTCATCATGGCCTACTGACCTACAAAAATTACAAAATAACTGTTGGGACGTCTGTGTATACTTTTGTAATAGATGACAATTAACTGTAGCATGCTTCCCTCATACCTTAAAAATCGTGCACCATAATGTAGGCGCCACGCTTATCGCAGCTTGTGCCACTGGTCTCAATGGCATTGGCCCTCCTCCCTCTAGGTAGTTCGTGAAGATTGGACGATGGTCCTTGCCATGCCCCTGGCCCTTGCATTTTATGCACCATACCTCCTCGTGTGCTTCTGGGTGAGCTGTCCTATCTTGTTTCAAACTCTGCATCTCGAGACACAAGTTTTTCAACTACGCGTGGATTTGTTGGACTCCTAAATTAGGATCTTGTATCGTGTTCTTGTGTAGTCTCATTGCGATCTCTAAAGCTTCGGCCTAAGTTGACAACTTCTGTTGTGACAACGCGTTCCTTAGATGCAGCGTTAACAATGCTACAAACCATGCGCGGTGTTACCCATCTGTCAAGGTCATGTTAGCTTCATGAATCATACACTTCAGTCTCTAATCCAGCTCCTAGGGGGCCTCAACTAGAAGCATCGCGATTTTCTTAAACCTAATAATCGACTGTGTCTCTGATTTTGGTCTGCTAAATTCCCTGTTTAGTTTAGCTTGGATATCCATGATCCCTACATTTGGATTTTCATTGGAATGCTTGATGTACCATGTTAGTGCACGATCCTGTAAGGCGCTAAATAGTGTTGCCTTCTTGATATTATCATCCGTGACTCCTTGCACTTCCCATACAACCTTTACTACGAACCAAAATTGGTATGGATCTTCATTGCCTACTCCTTTGAATACTGTCAACTTTATTGTGGTTGCCATATTGAACTGTGGTGGTGGCAGAGGTGGTGTGAGCGAAGATGGGGGTGAAGATGGTGAAATTGGTGGTGGTGTAGGTCGGGGTGGTATGTGTAGAATTTGCTACCTTATCAGTCTGATCGCGCTCCTCGGTGAAACTTTCATGAGCTCTTCCTCGCTTTCTTGCAGAGGTGAAATCAAAAGACTAGTCTCTAATTCTTCACTATTTCCATTTTTGTAGATCCTCCCACTTCTTTAGCCCCAAACATTAATTTATTCGCATAACTTGCTTTTCACACAGTAGCATTTTAATCCAAGTGTTCAAAGATTTAATGTACTTACCTTGTGGTCCTTTGAGGAAGTGTCATTCTACCTTGCTGTAGCTGATTGATGTGTCTACTGTGAACTCAGTGATAAATCCTCCTATAATTTGATCGAGCCAATGGTCCATAGCGTGTGCGATCTTATCTTCCAATGCTTCTGGTTTGCGCACCAACTCCGGAGTCCCCATAATAGGTTTGTTGAGCCTACACCTTCCCTGACTATTTTCTAGCTTTGCGATCTACTCATACAACTAAGATGGGAAGGATGCAAAGAAAATTTCATGGATTTCCATATATAATTAGTGCTCTAACCACTGTTCCTTCGATACTCGCATATTCCTATTTTCCTGCATCGTGAACTCGTGAATCTTCCTGTCCAACCACCCTTCAATTTCTTTCTTTTTCGGATTCCAGTGGCACAACATCAGAAATCTCTTATGTAGATCCTGGTCCTAGCAATGAAACCACTTGTTGGCTTATTGGGGGCTGACCTAGGTTCAGAGTTAAGTTAGCCAAACAAATCCCGGTACTACTGGCCCTTTCGGCAACAGTCCGCGGAGTGTGGACTAAGGTCTCACCTGAAGTAGTATGGAAGGGTTCTAGAACTAGGTTTTCGCACCCTGGAGATGTCTGATGTGTTCAAGTGGTCTGTGGTTAGACCCTACACGCATGTCGCTATGTGCACATTCCCATACCTCGTAGCCAAAATTGCTGCCTTCGCGCAGCCCTACTTGGGGGCTGACCATTGTTGACACCGAATTCCTTACTAGTATTCTACTGTTAGTTGATTAACTTATCTTATTTGTATACGTTAAGTTACAATTAGCAATATAAATCATTCATACATGTGCGCGCAGTAAACAAACAATATATTTGCAATTTACATCAACCATGCATTAATTCAAGAACAGATACACGAATTGGTAAGAAAACCTTTCTTTATTAATCCCTTCTTCGGTTACAGACTCGACTCCACCCTGCTCACTCAGCTTTAGGGGTCCGCGCGCTCAGCTGCTAACTACTAGGCCTATGCGCACTCAGTTGCAGAGCCTTTTCCTACCCTTTGACCCAAGACACACTTAGTCACTTAGACTCTGTCCTCGCCTCTTCGCTGCTTATTTGTCTCTTTTACACTTAGATCCTCGCTCTATTTATAAAATCCCATGGTTCATGGACCATGGGTTGTTATAAGACAAATTGACCTCCTAATCAACTTAGAGGAGAAAGACAAGATCACTGAAAGAATGACCAAAGTTGTAGGCCCAGAATCCACACTAATGCTCTCTGTACACTGATAACCTGCTTTATAAAGCTTGTTTACAAGCATAAAGGAGTGCTAGTTAACTTGCTAACTCTTTTTGTTAGACTAGGGGGAACGTTAGTGAACTTTAGTGATGCTCAAGTGGTTATGCCAAAGAATCTGCCATTAAATATCTAGATATTATTTCCCTAAATTTTCTCAAGAAAAGCAGGGAAACTCCAAAAATCAAGATATTTGGAGAAATTCTATTCCCAGAATAGAAGCAAATGGGGAAAAGCTGGTAAACAAGGTAGGTTCATGGTTTTTACCTAAATGAACTACAGGTGGAGTTGGGCAACGCTAAATCGATTGCTATATAAGCAACGAGAGGGCCATTGCACAATGGTCAGAGCATTTAGAAGGATAGTACAAGGTGCTGTTGTGATATTGTCATATTCTTGAAGGTGCTAGCTGAAAGAAGGAGAGAGAGAGAGGAAGAAGGTATAAGGAAGGCTGATACAATAGGGTTGTTATAATCACTCTTCTGTTCTGAATATAGGACTGTGGTTGTGTTCCACTACTCGAAGTGACGGCAATATTGTGCATTTATTTGTTCATTCTGATGCTTGTTGTGTTGAGTAGATAAGTTACACATTTATACATGTTTGTTATGGATTCTTTCATTAATTGTCAGAAGTATATGTTGTGATTGGTTTGCTTCATTCTTTTGTGCAGAAATCATCTTGGAGCTGGTCAGGAGGAGTTCTTCTTACCACACGGAGATCCCCAAGCGAATCTAGAAAGAACCAAAGGTGATCCTTTCTCCATATCCTGTCAATATATGTCAGATAGATGAGCATGTGTGTAACAGGTACCTTTTGCAGATAACCTTACGGTCTTTTGGAAGTCCCGGGAAGACTTTCGAGGGTATTTTTCATCTCGTGCATTTTACCCCATAGCATGGGTAGGCCGACATTACATTGAAAAGACTAGGGTGGACAACCCTGTGAATCTATCATACATTTCACACGCCATGCCCAAAATTCACAGAGACTTTACAACAATATTGGGTCAAAAATTGGGCTTTGAGCCCCAAAACATGCCGTGGGGGGATTCCATGCCCAACAATACCCAAATTTGTAAAATACATTCTCCCTTAAGAACTCAGCCACCTTCTCCTCTATTGTTTTCTTAATTGCGTTGGTTTTAGCCCACTTAGTCAGATAGTTAGTGCACATAATGATGTACTATTATTGCTTGGAAGGAGGGTCAATAGTGTTGGCATTATGATACATATGTTGTACTTGATGGCAACCCACTCATCTCAGATGATAAATTATAGTGCAGCAAAGTTCATGCACTTTCATGAAGATAAAAGTTTATTTCATGTAGAGAAAAGTTCACAGAATTTTATGCAGAGAAAAGTTTATTTCATGTAGAGAAAAGTTCACGGACTTTTATGCATAGAAAATTTTATTTCATGTGGAGAAAATTTCACGGAATTTTATGCAGAGAAAAGTTTATTTCATGTAAAGAAACGTTCACGGACTTTTATGCAGAGAAAAGTTTATTTCACGTGGAGAAAAGTTCACGCACTTTTATGGAGAGAAAATTTTATTTCATGTAGAGAAAAGTTCACGGACTTTTATGTAGAGAAAAGTTTATTTCATGTGGAGAAAAGTTCACGAACTTTTATGCAGAGAAAAGTTTATTTCATGTAGAGAAAAGTTCATGGAATTTCATGCAGAGAAAAGTTTATTTCATGTGGAGAAAAGTTCACGCACTTTCATGGTTGGTTCATGGTATTAGTCTGACAGTTTTTGATCCTATGGTTTTGGTCTGTGGTATTGCATCCAAAAGTGTTGA
>APFE031593908.1:151055-178094 GCA_000404065.3 Pinus taeda
AAAAATGGGGAGGCTCATCAAACAAGTGTGTGATTTCATTCATAATAAAAAATAAACTTTCTACCCTGTTGAAGAGGGTCTGTCCTGTTACTGGTCCTATTGCTGCTGATGTACTAGCTATCTCTGAAATTTGATTCCCAGAAAAGGTGTTCACTCTCTTAGCATATTTTTCATGTGAGAGCAACTTTCCTGATGGCTCCAGCAGGCTAGGCAGACCCCTGTTTTGCAATGCCATAAACCTGTTCTGGAATTTGTTGATGTCTGCTCGCATATCCTGGGTTCTTCTTTCCAGGGTCTGAATCAGGTTTCTTAATGTCAGGACCCTTTTGATCAGTGAAATGGTCTCTGTCCTGTTTCCAATTCCCATTTTAATGAGCTGGGAGCTTGTTCTATAATTCAGCACATTTATCATTTTAGTGGCAATCTCAGGCATATTGCCTAAAGATGCCCTTGCCCGTTGGATTTCTCTGTGTGCTTTCCCAATGAGCATTATTTGCTCATGGATGGCTTCAATATACTCCCATTGGTCTGTGATGGACTGGCCAATATTGGCCCACAGGACCCTCTTAAGTTCAGATGTCACTTTTTCCAATGTGAGCTCTTTTTCTAGCTCAGTTATTCTTTTCTTGAGGGCCTTTACCTCTCTTTCTCTTTCAGCCACATTCTGCTTGGACTTGTCATATTTCTCATTTATTTTTGCCAGACTGTTCTTGGCTTGATTTAGCTCTGACATTTGAGACTCCAAGACTTGAATTTCATTCCTCAGTTTTTTCATGTCAAGGCTTTCAGCCTGTTCTGTTGTTGGTGCTGAGGTGGCTGGTGCTGCCTGTTGTATCTGCTGGCTGGGAGGGGCAGTGGTTTGAGGGATTTCCTCAAGATTTATTGTTTCTGGAGGAGGTTGTGAGGTTTGTCCTGCCTCCTTTTGCTGTAATGCTGCCTGCAAGGTAGCCTCTGATTCCTGCAGCTTCTCTTGGGTGTGGATGAGATCTTTATATAACGTCATTAGCATAGCAGCTGCATCCTTATCTTGCCTGAGCTGGGCAATCTCTTCTGTTTGAGGATGAAGAATTGCTGGGATCTTCAACATTTTTCTCAATGCTGCCATGTCAGCATCCCTCAGCTTCAGAATCTCTTGTACTGCCTTGACATCTTTAGGATCATGTCCAAGCTCTATTATGATTTCCTCTAGAGCTTTGATCCTGTTGTCTTTTGCTTGAGAGGGAGCCCTTTCCAGCTCAAGCTGTGCAGAAGTGTTATTCAGGCTATTTTGTAGCCTATAGTTCACCAGGGTTTTGTTTGCCAATGTGGCATACACCATCTCACCCGTTTGTTTGTGCAATTCTATTTGATCCATTGGGTGGATGTCTTTGGACAGGACCTCCAGGTTGGTCCTGATATAATCTACAGCAGACTGTGGTTGCTGCACTGCTGGTGTAAAATGGCTCATAATCATTTTTCCTTCATGTGCATCATATGCAGACATGAGCCTTTGCTGGTTCGTGGGGGCCATTTTCAATAGGTGATTATATAATTGCAGCCTTAAAGGTTTATTTTTGCTTTTGATGTCCTTAAATTGCTGCTTAATACTTTTCTCACCTTCCCTCCTTGGACTTAAGGAGCTAACTTCTCCTCCTGCTACCCTATCTTGCTCTTGTTGGAAGGAGTTGGCTGAGGCCTCCATGCTGGGCAGGCCTGTACCTGAAGTCTGCCCCATTGGCATTTCTTCTTCTGAGAAAGGATTTAACCTTTGCCTCTTCTCCCCTTGGGTTGGCGATGCAGTAAGGGGAGTCTCTCTGTCTCTTTTTTCTGTTCACATCCTCCCTTTGAGGGGTTTGGAGGACGGAAGAGTCAATCCTTGAGTCTTGCCTCAGAGGTGCCATTTGTGTTGGCTGCTGTTGTGTGGCCAATGGGGCCTCTGCTGTCTGTTCCCCCTGCCCTGGCTGCTCCTTTTGCTGCTGTACCTGTTGGGGTGGCTGAACCTATCCCTGCTGTACCTGTTCCTATTCCATCTCCTTCTCCTTGCCTTTGCTCTGAGCTTGGCTTGTGGTTTGGACTGCCTCTTGATGTGCTCTAGAGGATGAGGCAGCTACTTCTGCTTGAGGCCTTGGCAGAGCGAACACCTGTGGAGGAGATTCCAAGTCAGCTAATTTCAGAAGGTGTCTTCTAGCTCTCTCATTCAGTTCTTCTTGTGTGACCGGTTCCTCCAGTGTGCCCCTTTTCCATTTTGGTTGGTTGGCAAATTTTTCAATGTGGGGCAGACTCACATGGTCATAGCTAGAGAGCTTATATTTGAGCCTTCTGAATGATATGGAGTGATTTGGGTCATAGGTTTTCCAGAGGAAACTGGTCTTCAGGCCAAGGCCTTCTAGCTTTCTATCAGCCTCTTTCCAGCCTTCCCTCTTGTTCAGAACAAGGTGGCCCAATTGATTTTTCACTTTTAACTATGCCTTCTTGCCCTTGCCTGCAAAGTGTACCATATCAGCATTCCCAAATTACCTAAAGTATTCTAGGGAAAATAGTCTCATGGGCACATATTTGGGCAATCTGTATGGGGGTAACTCGCACCCATATATTCTGATCACGGTGTAGTCTTGGTAAAAGTACCAATCCCCAATGCTATACACTTTAGATAACTACAGGATTCTCTGCATCTCATCAGTCAATCTTGGAGGAGGCGAGCTTAGGAACAAGGACATGGCCGGGTGGATGAAGAGGTCTATGAATTCATAGTAGGTGTATGGAGAGTAGGTTCTGCTATGAAACACTGAGGTCCAATACACCACTGACCTTGGATTGCCTTGTGCATCCGTTCTCTTAACAATGAAGGAGAACTTCTCGTGCTGATAGTATAGAATCAAGTGGTAAATATAGGAGGTGTATCTCAACACCTTCTCTCTTGACAGGTTCAAAAACTGCTCATGCATCTTATCTGATATGTATGTGGCATAATCATAATAGATTGGACTCTTGCCAGGGGAAAACATAGTCATCATCACTAACACAGTTTCATCAATAAATTCAAGTGATTTGTACCCCAAGATAGAACTGATCATGTCTGCAAGATCTATACCCAGTTGATTGAGGTAGCCATCAAAAATAGGAGGGTACAGCACAGTGTCTGAGTTTTTTATAAACAATTGGTTGAGCTTTATGATTTGTGCATCTGTCAGCATCTTAGCTCCCTGGTTTATCAATTCCAACAGAGACAAGGGGACCAATTTCTTCTGAGTCTTGAACTGTAACATCTCTCTAATGGCCTCAGGGGTCATGTAGAATACAATTGAGCCTGAAGGGTCAAGCACAGCTCTTTGAATGGGGTCATAGCAGAAAACACACAGATGAATCAGGTCAGGGAATTGGTTGACCTGAGGGAGCCTGAAAATTTGGAGGAAGGAGTCCCAAATGCCTAATATGTTTGTGCCATCCACATGTTTGGCCTTAAGCTCATTCATTAGGTGGAGGTGGAACTTGCTGTGTGATGAGGAGTCCTCTGAGATTTGGTAGTCCAAGTCTGCCAAATCCTACCACTCCAGCTCTCTCTGAGGGGCATTCAAAGGGGCAACATTGAGGTCCACAGGTGCAACTGGAGTCTCCCTGACTACTTGGATTCTGTTTTCTGTATGGGCTTCTATTTCTTCGACTCAAAAATAGGAAAGAACGCTGCCTGAGTGAAGAGGTAATTGAGAAATGAAGGGTAACAGGGTGAGTTTACAGCAATTGAAATACTGTTTCAGTCTCTTAAGAAGGTAAATCTTTGTCTTTAACAGACCTTCCTCAGCAATTGAATGTGGGTTCCGGGTTTCAGTTCACGACTGCGTGAACGAAAATGCAGGTTTGTCACTGAAATTTTAGTTCAAATAGGCTCGGCTAATGAATTTCGACCATTAACTTTTCAAGTGGGAGCTGGGTGCAGGTAATTTTCTGGTGAATTATGCGTTTTCTGTGCTTTAAGTGAGTTTTTTGCTATTACAGAAAAAACCCAGGCTTAAAGAAGACTTGCATGGAGAAATACCTGGTAAATCGATGGTCCGGGTCACCAATGCAGGTGGGTAGGCGGGCGGTAGGTCTCCTGGTCGATTCTGAGCAAGTTGGTGCAATTGGTCGTAAATTGCATGCAGAGAGCGCAACAATAGTTTTTTGCAAAAGTGGAAAAAATAACGCGAAAATTGACAAAATATGGCTTTTTTGGGTTATTCGCGCCTTTTTTAGCTGACGTCAGCATGACGTCACAGGGTGGGTCAGGGTCAGATGACGTCATCAGGTGACGTGGCAGCCTATGACTGGTCCATAGTGGTAGTGAGGTGGCAGACAGGTGGAGCAATGGTGGACGGGGCGCGCGGTCGTGGCGATGACGTAGGCAGTTAGGCGGCGCTGACGTTAGCAGACAGGTGGCGCAATATCGGGCAGCCTATGCTACGGAAATGAATCTGTCAGAGGGGGCTCCGATGCGATTTGGGGGCGACGCGTGGACCCGGCCTGACGTCAACGTCTGACAGATATCGGATGATATTGTCCGGACGTCGGGGCCGGTCCGATATCAGCGTCAACCGTCGAATGGAAAGAGGTTGATCGGATGGTCGTCGGGCTAGTGATGTGCACGGAGGATACGGCATCGGGTGGGGATTTAAAAAATGATTCTTTTATGGGATTCGTGCCTAGGCGTGACTTTGGAAATATTTGCGTATTGCATGATTTTCCAATGTATTTTCATAAAGGTGCGCATATCACAAATCTTAGGACGAAATGGGTTTTTTATGAAATTTCATATAAAAGCGCATATGCCTCGGAACTTTGGATAAATGGGTTTTTTCATATATAAAGCTCACAAAGGCCTCCAAACTTAGGATAAGGCAAACAAAATGGGTTTTCAGGGTATTTTTGCCTTTTGGGTGGGTTAGAAGGGTGCAAAGGGTTTTTCCAAGGTCTCTTTAGGCAAAGTGAAGGATTGAATGTGCAAATGAGTTCTGGGGGAGATAAGAGGTTAGGGCTGGGTTCTCAAACTCACCAGATGTCAATTTGATTCCCTAGTGGTGAAACATATGGCTATAATGCCAAGGAGGGGATATTTATAGAATGCTTAGGGTTTATACACCATGGTGTTATAATAGTAGGGAAAGGGAAACATAGGGAGCTAGATAATAAAGGTTAGAGGTTAAATATGGAGGGAGAAGGTGAATGAAGAGTGATATTACTAAGTTTTTCTTGAAAACAACTTAGTTTAAAGAGTAGATCAAAATGAAAAGAACTTTGCACAAGAAATGTGGCTTTTAAAGGCCATAAGGACCAACATAAAACCTTGAATCTCTCTTATAAACACACCTTGTGAAGGGAAGTTAGTAATGAGTGATGAATCAGGAAAAAAGGGAAGTTAGACATGCTTCATTATGTTGTTTTCCTTGTATTTGATTACCAAAATTCAGCTTGGAAGGAACACCACTTCTGCAACCCCATCTACCTACCCAACTATTTTGCCTAGCATTTTTTGTTTCTTCTTGGAGGGTGCACTTGGACTTGCAGACCCTTTTATGTGCCTTTTCTTTTCCATTGGCTTTTTCCTTTGATTTCCTATCTAGCACTACCCTTATTTCTTCCAAGGCCCCAGATTAAGCAGTTGGGAACCTTAGTTTCTCTGCCTAGCTACTGATCTGCCAAGATTAAACAGTTTGGACGGATTTCTTTCTCTATTCTACAACAAAAAATTGAAACATGGCATGATCCAGATTAGACTGTTGGACCATCCATCAGAATTTAAAAGAGATGAAGGCATGTACACACCTTGCCTTTCCTTGAAAATATGGGATCTTTGTATCAGCAAAGCAGAGCATATTTGGCATTTGAATTTTCCAATCGTGAAATATGAAACCTATTGGTATAGGTATCCAACACATGTAATCGACACAAATCCTCCACTTACCATTTTTCTTGGGAACTAACACCAAAGGAGAGACCCACTCACTATCGGAGATAGGATAAATGAATCCTGCATCTAGAATTTTTTATAGTTCTTTGAATATATATTTAAGAGCTGGATTCATCCTCCTTTAGGGTTACCAGGTTGGCTTGCAACCTTCTTTGATGTAAATGTGGTGAGTACACACTGAGGGGTGTACTCCCTTCATTTCTTTGTAACTCCAAGCGAAGGCATCTAGATGTTCCTTTAGCATGTTGCACAAATTCTCCTCTTGGCGAACAAAGAGATATGGATTGATTTTCAAAGTTCTCTCAGGGCCAAATTCTATGGTTTTGACACAGATAGGGTTGGAATCGGGCAAGTACAGATCAATTGGATGGTTGTTCTAGGTTTCCGTTACTACTTATTCTAGGAAAAATGTATTGGGAGTTGGACTTTGGAGTAGGTGTTCAATGAAATCATCTTCATCTTGTTGTCCTCCTCCTATGGTTGTTTCTAAGGTATACTATTGGGCAGAATAAAATTCATCTTCTTCCTCCTCTTCCAGCCATAAAGGTAAATCATGTTCTAGAGATGGCTGAGCAGGAGGGTATAGGACTAACTGCTTGGACATATGCCCATTATTGATGGTCATATTCCCAGCGCTGTAGCTAATGTAAGCATCGACAGTGGCCAACCACAGCCTCCCAAGGATGAGAGGGTAACCAGTAAGCTTAGCCTTAGGTTGGAGGACTAGGAAATCTGCAGGGTACTCCCAAGAGTCAATGGAGACCATCACATCCTCCAAAATCCCCTCAGGGGTCACTGTGGAGCGGTCTGCAAGTTGCAGGACTGTTGTGGTCTTTCTCAATGAATCTTGGAGGTTGAGATTGAGCATGGTGTCCTTGGTCATCACATTAATGGAAGCCCTAAGGTCAATCAAAGTGTGTGGGACAATGGTGCCATTGATGTGCACATCTACTACAAGCCTCCCAGGGTCCTAATACTTTGGACATATTTCCTGCCCCAACATTAAGTCGGATAACTATCCAATGACATTAATGTTAGGGGCATCTCTTCTTTGCCTCCCTGGATTCTTGAAGCACTTCTCCTTAATAAACTTGTTGTAAATAGGTGCATCTTTAATGGCTTGGAGGAGTGGAATCTTGACACATAATTTTTTCAATTCTCCCATAAGTTCAGTCTCTTCTGGGGTAGGCTGGAGTGGTTGAATTAATCTTTCAGGAAAGTGTGGATTTACTTTAAGAATTCTTTCCTCTCTTTCTTCTTCAACCTCCCTAGGTGGAGGTGGAGGTTGGTTATCAGGGAGAACTCTCCCAGATCTCAAGTTAATTTCCTAGACCTCCATTGCATAAGCTGGATATGATGTCTCTCCATTGTATACTTGTTGTGACTATCTATTTTTCGGGTTTGGATTTGGTTGGGTAGGCATCTGGGGTTTTTTAGGTGGAGCAGAGTGTAACAAATGTGGTTGTGTAGGTGGTGAAGGAAATAAAGAAGGAACATTGTTGTACTGGGGCCTCGACCCCTGGGCTGGTGCATTCCACTGAGGTTGTGGCAGAGCATATGGTTGAAATGACTGGATGGATGGCTAGGAATGATACTGAGATGCAAAGGACCAAGGAGGAGGTGTAGACCAGGAAGGATGAGCAGGGGGTCCCCAAGAACGTATGGATGTGGGTTGGTTGGGGTTGTAATATGCATGGGATGAATCTTTCATGCCTTGCTGGTATGGCCTAGGTCCACGAGGTCTCCTTTGGTTTATGTAGCAGAGCCGATCAGTGACCCCTTTAGCTCCTTGAAATACAACTTTGAGTCCAGGCAAAGAAGGGCACTTTTCTATGGAGTGGTTTTCTTCACAGACAAAGCAAATTTCAATAGAATTAAATGGACATTCATTCCTATGGTGCCTCTTCATGTATCTAGGACAAAAAATGGCCAAGGCTCTCTCTTATTCCTCCTGCTTTGTCCTAATATGCATAGTGTCCATCAATAAGGCAAGGGTTTTGCAACATCTCACTATTGAAATATTCTAGCATGTTTCCAATTTCACCCTTGATGGATGAATTGGAAGAGGATGTACTGATCATAGGTTGACTTCCCCTACCCTTTTGCCTAGTTGTCCACGGATGGTTTCTAAAGATAGTATTGATATCCTCATAGGGTAATTGGTATATATATCCTCATGCTAATAGGTGTAGGGTATCCAAAAGGTCTTCCCTTACTCCTCTAAGTAGGACCAGCTTCAGTGACTTAGGGTCAAGTGTGAAACTAGCCATTTTGTAACTAAGCTGGAATCTTTCTTCATAATCCTTTAGGGATTCATCATTACCTAAGGTCATCCTAAAAATTTCCTCTTTAGTATCCTTAGACCTACAGTAGTCTCGATACTTGTTTTTGAAGGCTTTGTGCATCTGAGTCCAAGTTGTGATGTTATCCCCAAGTAAACCCATGAGCAAGCGCAAAGCTACATCCTTGAGTGTAAAGGGAAATAGTTTCAACTTCTGCTCATCATTTGTGTAGTCATAGGTTCGACATATAACAACAAACTCAAATAGGAAAGTGTTGGGATCTTCTATGGTCAGGCCATCGAAATTAGGAAGGGTAGAGGGGCTTATATTTTTCATCTTAGTGTCGCCATTGGTTTCCCTCTCTATTCCCTCTATCATTTCTGTTTTCATAATTGGCTCGGTAGGAATGGGTTCTTCTTCTTCTTCTTCTTCCCATGTAGGTTCTTCAAATATGTTTGATTTATCACCTAAGGGTTCCTCCAGTTCACAACCATCAAAGAAGAGGGAAGGTTGGTTGTTGGATGTAGTGGGGGTATTTGGAAAAAAATTCCCTAACTTATCCCTATTCCTGCGCAGCATGAAAATAAATGTTCTTGTTTGGTTTTGAGATTTTTTCAAACTTTGAAAGTGATTGCAGAATTGAAATTGTAGACTAAATGAAAACTACAGATTGAATGAGAATATTAACTACTTGATTGAAATCTAACTTGCAGAATGGAAAGGAAAGAAAATAATGCAGAATGAAAAGGAAGCAAACTAAATTACTTTTGCAGAAATGAAACTAAGAGCAGAATATTGGAAACAATAAATAGAAGAAAGAAGGTAGTAATCACATAGTACTCAGACACCTCCCTAACAACGATGCCAAAAATTGATGAGCACCAATATTACAACAAGAATGCTGCAACTCTTGGGCTACCAACTTTACTTTATCAACCCGGGGTTCATACAAACTTGGAGGTGACAGTGCTATATACACAAGTAAAAGTGATAGTTCTACGTTTTGTCACTGTTTAGCTAGCAAGAGACCACTAGGGTTTTCAAGCCAGACTTCTATGGATTTAGAAGAAGCTTGGTTCCTTGATGAAATAAATAGAAATCTACTCTAAGAGAGAGTTGATCTATTGTAATAATGAAAAAAACTGAAATTCAATGCTAAGGCACCCCATTTCCTACTTAACTACTAAGAGTTATGATTTGCAATAATGCTAAATTAACATGAACAAAATGCTACTTTCTTCAGCATGGAAGTCAAAAACATCAAACATCACTATTATGCAGGTAAAGGGATGTAATAAATTTGTTTTGTCTTTTTATGCTTTTCATGAAAAATCAAGTGTGCAAGCTAATCTCTTTTGGTGATGTTCCAAGTGGCTTAGGGATGGTGTTGGATGGTTGGAAGGTTCAGGAGATGGTCGGAAGGTTTTGGGATACCCTTGGGTGACCTTGGGTGGCTTCCTAAAGGTTTTCCCCCAATTCAACCTCAAAATAGGCCACTACAGGAAAACCTACAGGATGTACTAGAAACCTACAGGATTCCCCGTATTTCTACAAGATATAGCTAAGAGAAAAAAGATTGGTGTTGGAGGTGGTGGAAGGCTTAGAGAAGGTGTTTAATGGGTGGAATGGAGTGAGAAAAGGCCTAGGACCACTCAGAACCCAAAACCAAGTTTAGGAGATTGTTGGATTCGCTCAACATGCTTGATGGAATTTCTATGTAAAATGATGAAATTGGTGAAGGTATTGATGAAAATTAGGAATGCGTATGGGTGGATGAAGTTGGAAGGTGGTTTCTTGCTATGAGATCTCTTTCTACTTTTGAAGCACCCGCTCTGCATCAAACATGCGTAATTTCCAAAAAGTCATGTAATGAAGAAGATTTCTCATGAGCTAGAAAAGCATAATTTAATGAACTAACTGTCTACCTTATGCATGAAGAAATTGTTGAATAAAATGGAATCATGGATGAGATCTACTACAAGAATGAAGATTAAAGAGATGGAAATGAAATCCTACACTTGCAAAACTGATCAAATGCTAGTTCAAGTACAATAAACTCTAATTCTTGTGAAAGAAATGGAAATCTATCTTTTTGGGGCTGCATAAAGGTCTTTTCCTCAAATCATGATCCTAGAAGGAAGAAGTGAGGCTAGGACACCTATTGACAGCTTTGTGGTGCTTCTTTTATCCCTTCTAACCTACTACTGAAGTAAGGAAGAAATGGAAGAAAACCAATAAACAATTAATCAAATCTACACTACTTGCAATGAAATACTTCTAAAGACAGTTTAACCATGAATCTATGAAACTAAGATAAGAATACATATACAAGAAGAGGAACCTTTTATACTAGGGTTGGGCCCTAACCCAAGAGCTTCATCCCTCTGAGTTAACTCAGTGCTAGATCAAGAAAAATCTCATTCTTATTACCAAAACATAAAATTACATCAAAGTCTTCCACAAGTCTGGAGCTTGAAAATAACTAGAGTTTTTACAACAAAAATTCGAATCCTAATGAGGCTATAGGCATATATACTTATACAACTAAAGTCCACAATGAATTCCTTAAATTTAGGGAGTCTTAGCTCCCAAACTTGAGATGAGATAACTCTTTGTCTATCACTTGCTCGACTGCCTTCTGATCTTCATGATTTGGCTGCTTGCACTCTGAGATGGTGGGATTAATGGAGGAATATTCAAATGGGGGAGGAGTAAATGAGGAGGATTTACCTCCTACAATCCCTCTCCCTTATCCCATTTGATTTTCAAACCTTAGTCTTGCCAAAATTCCTTGATTTTCTCTTCCAAACCTGCATTCAATGCATATTAGTTCACTAGGCATAATATCTCACTTTAACTCATCTCATTAAACAAAATATAATCAAAACATGTAATAAGTTGTGAGAAGAGTTGGTTTGCCTAAGCTAGGAGGTGAATTAAGGCCTATATAATTACCCAATGATGAGGCTTATCATGTGGCTGGACCAACAACATACTTGTGCATGATGTCTGCACTAATGGGAAAGTCTAGGCTAGTGGTGATGCACATGAACTCATCGAAGTACGAGTCAAGATCTAGTCAAACCTGTGCCTTTGTCTTCACTTGGGTGAGAGTCCCAATAGATGGGATCACATGTGTGCACATCACAACATCCATACTCTTGAACGCACGCGCAAGGGAATCTTGTATACTAGTGATGAGCTGCGGGAGCTCTTCATAGTTCCAGATCTAACTCTGGATACATGCCTTGAGCTCGACTGCACTGGCGTTCATCATCTTAGGCAAGTGAAGTGGGGCTCCCTCATATCTCATCATCCATGTTTGTATGTAATCAACAACAACATGCAAGTTCATCAAGATACGTGCTCTTCTAGCACCTCGTTACTGCCATCTGTTGAGATGGACGACTACCTTATGCATGGTGCCAAACTTGGAGTACAACACTCACATAACTGTGTCAAGGGACAATACTTATTCTAGTATTTCCTTCTTCAGTTTAACATGGGTAGGCCCTGTCACCAAATCTCCTCCTTTCTTGGCCATTTGTAGTTTCTTAGCCATTCGCTCATTCTCAGCTATCAGAAAGCGAATACTTGAGATAGTGGCTTCGACATACACTCTGGTTGCATCGGCCAAGGCTGCTAGATGTTTGCGCATGTCATAAACGATCACTCAATCCTGAACTTGTGTAGGAGATGTATGGTCATTTGGAGTCGACACTCTACGAGACTGCACAACTCTATGTTGAGGCTTGTCAAATGAGATGTTGTGCATCTCTCCTTACAGTTGATCTCCAAGGATCTTAGTGCCTCCTCCGTTGCTTGAGACTTTCTCATCATCCGAATGTGGTGAAGCCAATAAGTCGACCTCTTAGTGATGAGGCATAAGTTCGATGTCTTGTTATGATTCTCGTTGGTCCATATCCGTATCCAACTATTGAAGTGTTTTCTCTATCTCACGAGTGAAGTCCTGCTCCTGCGATGGTTCATCCTATTTGCCTGATGCTAGCTGTTTTGATGAATCCACTATCAGTACGAGTGTTGTTTCATTTTTTTGCACATGTTGCACCCCGTGTTGTACCTATTGTTGATGCGCTTCTCTCTCCTGTTTGCACAATTATTGTTCCTTTCGGAGTTGCTCCTTCAGCTCATGCAACTCCTCCTCTGTTTCCTCCATTCTTCTCTTCTCCCTATGCCTTTGTGTGATTTTCTTGTCATGTTTTTGCCTCTTTGCCTCTACAGCCAAAGCTACTTTCTCTACTAGTGGATCTACTTGGAACTTGCAACTTTGCTCTTCCTCCATGTGATTGACAATCTTCCTCTTTCCCTTGTCGTGCAATGGTATGTTTGCCTCTACTACTACTGCTACTGGTCCTGGTGCTCTCCGGGATGCTGCCTCATGTTGCTTCACTAACCACTCCATGACGAGCTAACCTATTCATTGGGTCCAGAGAAACTATAGAAATATATCCATGGGTCCTCCTCGTCCCAATGAAATTCCCCGTGGATCTAGTTTAACTATACTCATGCAGTGATCTTTCACGATACAATGTGGGTCATACGGATTGTAACTTCAAAGGTCGAATGGATACTTCCTCATATGTTTTTCTTTGACATCTACTTGCTTGAAACTAAAAATCTCATATAACCGAATCTGCAGCGGAAGAGCGGGTTAAGGTGCCTTCTTCTTTCGGTGCAGTCTAGCTATCAATCCTACCGAGATGTGATATGCTACTTCCTGCATGACGAGTATGTCCAAGGAAAAATTCGGTAGAACATGCGGAGGCTTCTTCACATTGAACATTTGTATGAAGGTGTTGGATGATGAGGCATGCTAATCAACAATGTCTACCAGTGCCTCCATTTTTGTCCTCGACATGCAGGGTAGATCCTGTTCAAATATCATCTTGTAAACCAGGGTGAAAAAATGATCGGACAACTGTGTGATAACTCCTTTGAAGATGCATATAGGAAACAACTTACAATATACGTTCACAGTAGTCTCTATCGGTGACCATGTCCACTCCAAGCCTGAGAACTCCTATTAGGCACAAATTGCATCTAAGATGTAGGCGGGCATGTAGATCTCTGCTTGCATATCTTCGGGTGACTGTCGAGCCTTCGTCACCTGTTCCTTCAACTGATGAGCTAGTTGGTCTAGCGTGATCACCCAAATCTGTGGGAATGTTTCTATGCTTTCTTGGCCATAAAATCAACATGCAAATATGACCAAGTATTGATATGCCTTCCGCAATATCTTTGTCTCGTAGATCTGGTTGGGTGTCATTCTGAATCTAGCCATCTCCTTTACCCAGTTCTTAAGAATATCTTTGGAGTTGGCACTGCTACTATGAAAGCTAAATGGAGTCTCCATGATAGTCATGGGCTTTGACATTTGATACATCTCATCATAATCCTATGCCTAGAAGGTTGCAATCTTCATCTTGCTAACACTGCTCAAAGTCATCATCTTGGGATCAGTGTGTGAGACGATCCAGTGTATCATGTTTGCGCATGGGAACACGGGGTATCTGCATGCAATCTGGTACAAGCCAAACTTGTGAATGTTCACATACACTTGGAGGTCTTTGAGGTATTCCCTGAAAGTTCCTGAAAATGCTTCATTGATATCTTGCCCTTTCATCTTGATGTCCTTGCTTAGAAACAACTTGATATCTTCATAGATCAATAGACATGCACACACCTATTCAACTGCTGCTCCAGTTGCACTTCCGTCAGTGTCCTTTAATATTGCTCTCTTGGAGGCCATTGGTCTAAAACTGCTAAGTGGTATATGAACACCTAAAAGATCTTGATACAAAGCAACATGCATGGCAAGAAATTCGTCAGTGAAAACCAAAGCAAATTCGGGGAATGACATAACGCATACCTGGGGAATGATAGGAAAATATTGCACAATTTCTTTTGGGAGGTTGGTTGGCTGGATACTAGAACTATGAAAAATTTAGTTTGGGCTGTCTGGGAGGAAAGACTGGCTACTGGATTTGTGTAATGTGCAATCTAGATTGGCTTCTGACTGCTGGGATTGTGCAATGCGCAATTCTAGCTGGCAATGACTGCAGGCTCAAGGACTGCATTGCATTATTTTCTGGGCCAACAGTCACTATCCCTCAGAAATGTGTAAAGAACTCCTAGAGGACATTTCCTGGGCATAAATTCACATTTCTGGAGAGGAAGACAGAGCCTTCCTTCCCCGGATTGCGGAATGCTGTCTCGGTGAGGCAAAGCCAGGCCAAGCCTGGCCAAACTCACCGACGGGCAATTGAAAGAAAATGTGAAAGTGAATTCATGTCAACACTAAGTGAAAGAAGTGATTGATAGTGCATGTAAGCATTGAATGAAAGATTCAGTAAAAAGATCAACATTCATGTGGGTGAAGCGAGTTGCCGAATCAACGACAATTCATGCAAAATAATTTCATGCATGCGACAACAGTGAGATAGCAATGAAAACTAAAGTGGAGCTAGTACAAGCTAGTATACATGTGAATAACGACAAGCATTCAAATAAATTATGAAAACAACACTCACACAAGAGAAAACACAAAAAGTGACAAAAATGCTGAAAAAGACAAGTTGAGACCACTTACCCATGAATAACTAAGCCAGATGTGTCAAAGAGTCCTGGATGTGCTGTGGGATGTCAGAGCTCCAAGATCAATGTGAAAGAATGAGCTTTGATGTGTCGAATAAATAAGTTTGAGCCCATGATGTGCATGGCACAAACCTAGGAAAAAGCGACACTTGGAAGAAAGGTTCTAAAACGATTTTTCACGTAACCTCCCATTGCTAAAAATAGCTCCCTGAATCATGGGATGCTTTTTACATGTTTCCTTTTGCTATTCCAGGAAAAGGCAAGTCATGCATGCAAGTTAAGTTTCCTTGGTCCTGGGTGGAACTGGTCAACCCAACTGCTCATGCATGAGGCTGCTCAACTGCAGGGAGAAAATGCGCATTTCTAGATGGGATTTGGGCTGCCTGCCCATGAGATTTGCACAATTTCTGGGCAGAGCAACTGACTGCTACCCAAGATTGCGCAATTACTGGGCTGAATAGGCCTACTGGGAAGGATTGTACAATTTTCTTGGTGAAGCTTGACTGGCAGGATTGCACAATTCTGGAGCCCAATAGGTTGCTAGACAAAATTGCACAATTTTTGGAGGGAAGGCTAGTTGCCCTCTAGAATTGCGCAATTCCTTGGGGGAGCTGCTCAGCCTATATCTGGATCAAGTTTGGATGAAAAACCTTTGAGGGGAATGCATCAAGCTTTGATTGACAGGTTTTCTTTTTGCAAGAAAACACTGAAGGTTGTGTACTTGATGAAGCAAGACAAGGTGCTATGAAAGGTTGGTAGGGAGGCTCCAAAACGAAGCTAAGGAAAAATTTTGGAGGGTGCTTGTAGCCGCTACAATAGGTTAGAAGGGAAAGAGGGCATAAATTTAGCTTAGAGACCTTGTTGGAGTGATTCATGGATGAAATTTTGCCAAAGGTACAAATCGATCCTGAAATTTTTATTCTCTTGAAGGGTTGGATTCAAATAACTTTCTAAACTAATGAGGAGGAATATTATATAGCAAACTCTTTTTGGTCCATTGATTCAAAACCTTCTATTTTTAAATTATGGAATCTGCTAATTGATTCAAGCCACGATTAGCTTGATTTTGTCCCCATTTGGGTTCGGTTGCCTCGACCTACCATCCCATATGTGTAACAAAAATATATTTAAAGATATTGGGAACAATATTGGGACTTTCCTAAAAGAAAATTATTCATTTAAGGAGGCCAGGGATATGTAAATGGCTAGAAACCTTATGTCCATTGATTTTGACAATCGATTGTATGAAACCATAAAGATTGGAAGATGACTTGAGCAGCTTTAAGTGCTTTATTATGAGGGAGTTTTTTTTCGATGCAAATAGTGTCACAAATATGTCCATATTTTTAGTCATTGTAACCTACCTTTCAAAAAAGGATCGATGCAGGGGGTAGACAAGAAAAAATTGAAGTTGGATCCACAGTTGAATACGGGGATATGCTCAAAATATGGCTACGGGTCATGTGGAGGGGGGGAAATGGTGGTGGATTCATTAGGGCCAAGTTTTATGTAAGGTGGGACACTCTTGATTATCTTGATGGTGATGGGATTTCTCCTTATGCCACTGCAGAACGGATAACCTTAGTCTCCATACCTCCATGTTCTCCTTCATATCTCTGTTCTATTACTATACTTGCAAATTCATTCACGAGTTTGGGAAATGATAGGGGTTTTTATTCTAGGGGTTTGGGGTTTGAAGCTATGCATCTAGTTTGTAAAGGTTTCTCTTCCTAGGGTAATTCTCATATTCCCTTCCCACTAATGACCCTTTCCTCTTCAAGAGCATCTACCCTTTTTCGTTGTTACGGGGATAAAGATATTAGGGAGATAATTTATAACTTACTATCTAGAAAAATATTTCCCTCTATTGAAGGCTAGTCTGGTGGTCTAGGTCAACTTTTCCTCTCTCCCTTGGGTCCAAGTCTTGTGGGAGAAAATATTCTCTATCCAAAGAAAAAGAGAAGGTCAAAGAGGAGATGGTTATTGGTAGATATTTATTAGTTACTAAGGTGCTTAGAGCTATGAATTCCTAGGTTTTGGTTTCCTAATGAAAATTTTCTTTCAATTGTAAAGGTTTGGCAAGTTCCTTTGAAAATATTTCCCTAAAGAGGTTGATTAGCGTAGAGAATCTAGATATTATATTTCTCTTGGAAATTGTGGGAGCTAGTGTGACATTCTCAAAATTATTGGAACATATATTGAGAAGTCTGCAGTTCATTGCCTTGGATGCTTGAGGCCATTCAGGGTGTCTTTCTATTGGGTGGGATTCCGGTAAAGTATTTATCTAACATGTCTATAGTATCTACTATGGGTTGGGGATTGAAGTTTTTTCTCTAGAGCTAGGAGCTCCTTTTACTTGTGTAAATCTATATGGGCATTGTGAAGGTAGATTAGAATTCTATCACACTTTTTTTGGTTAAAGGTGATTTAATTTAAAAATATGATTATCTGGGGGGGATCTAAATTTATCATTGGATGTTGCTGTGTCTTAGGGGCCTAGAGCAAAAATTGACAACCTTTGATATTTATTTGTTAGTAAGCTAGTGGAAAAAATATTGCAGGATATAAAGCCCATAAAGCTTAAGCCTACATGGATAAATCAACACATTGGAAAGGATCAAATTGAAAAAAGGATTGATAGGTTTTTGGTTGTTAAAGCAATGGAAGAGCTTTTCAATATGATTTGACAATAGGTAGGATATTTCGGGGAGTCATATCATTCACCTATTCTATTGGAACTTAAAGATCATGGCCCCAATCATGGCAGTCTATTTAAATTAAACTATTCACGGATAAAAGATGAAAATTTTGTCAATCTATTCAAATATGGTTGGATCCCCTATGATCCAAGTATTGGATCTTCAGTTTCTCAATAATTTGAAGAAAACCTGAGGTGGGTTAAGAGTAAGGCTATGGATTGGGATAATATGAAACAAAGGAAAGATTAGGAGGATATTGTGGATATTAAGATGGATATTATTTCTATCTATGATTATGGAGAAGGGGGATTCCTGAATGCAGAATTGAGGGAATATCTAGTTTGTTTGGAATCCTACAAGAAGGCCATCCTAGAAGCGCAATAAGCTTCTTGGAGATTGGAAATCATATCCATTTGGATCGAAGGAGGGGATGATAACACCAAATTATTCCAAGCTTATGCTAAGGGAAGGAATATATGCAATACAATATGGAATATTCAAGATGGAGAGAGTAGGGAGGTCTCAAATGTTTATGGCCTTACTCCCTTAGGAAGATATCACTTTCAAAATTTGTTTAAGGAGCCTGCAAGGGCTAGTATTGCTGAAGTCATCAGAGTGGAACAATTATTCCCAAAGTAAGTGGATGGTGATGAAAATAGAGCCCTAGTAGAAGAGGTCTTTGAAGAGGAGTTAAAGATTGTATTGGATAGTTTTTAGAAAGTTAAAAATCCCAGGCTCGATGGGTGGGGAATTGAGAATTTTCAGGCGTATTGTGAGCTTATTGGAAAGGATAATTATGTTATGGTCATTTATACACAAGAACTGGGAGATATTGATCTGTAGTATTATGTACCTTTCAAGACTACCAAACATCATAGGATTTTATGGAAATAAGTGAAAAAATCAATGAATCCCAAAACCAATCAATCAAATCAATCATTCATGCATAGATCGCTCTACCAAGGGCTTGAGATGAGCACCTGAAATATTTGCAACTTAGTGGTGGATGTTTGGTTCGATGCAAATAATTCCCGCTTTGAACAAGAGATCTCATCTTATACAATAAATCTATAACTTCCACACAATCACCACCAAACAAGGAGCACAAATGGCCTTTCGTAGAGGATCACGAGATTAAAAATGAACATTAATGTGAACAATAAATTATACATTCATATATAATAGGAGGTAACATTCACTTCTATTAATCACAAAAGAAAATTGATAGAAAATGTATACCTTCACAAATGATATCCACTCATCTAGCTTGTAGCATGGTCTCTTTCTCCCAATACAACAGAGCTCTTGCACTATAGTCTCGATAGTAGATATAATCCCCTTTGCTCTTGGTGATATTATATAGGTTCATTCTATTCTCTTAGAGAATGTATGTAGACACATAGGGGCTTGAGAAGTTAGGAAAATTCTATAATAATGGACCCCTAGCCAACTCATGCATAAGTGGGTCAAGTTGATCTCCTTGGCAATGAAAAACTATAGAAGCCTTTTTCTCAATTATCTAAATTATGAAATAATTCCACCCTTTTAACATGGATTAAATCTCACATAAGTAAAATAAAATGTTAAAGGGTATGCATTCTAGCCAGCAATTGAGGTAAGTTGAACTTGAGTTTCTCTCACTATAATGGAGTGGAAAATAGGGTTATAACAGATGCCCCATAATGCATGACATAAAAAGAGAAATTTATGTCAGAAATGAATTACAACAAAACTTAGAGCTCAAAATGGGAGGAACGGGCTGAGACTACTGTTGAGTTTCCCTTTTGTCTAGATTTTTACGTTTTTTATCAAATAATTCTATGCTTCTGCCTAGTGCTTTTAATCATTATTATCCTTTCTATGCTATTATGTTGTTAGCTAGAGGAATTCAGAGGCAAAAGTTGTTCAATTAAGAATTCTTCTTATTTAGTTAACTTGAAAAGTGTTATGTTTAATAATGTCAATAATAATATGCCTTCATGGCAAAAATATTATTATAGTTTCATATGTTTTAATGTTGGTCCAAATCCAGTAATATACACATCCATTAGGAAGTTGCAAGGCACCTTCTTTAGTAACTTATTTTCTATTTTTTTTCTTTGGATTCCAGCAATACAATGTGCATTACACCTATGCTCCTCTAGCATACAATAGACCCTTCAATCCTCTTTGAATGATGTTGCTATGGGTGTTGAATCACATAGTCTATCCTAAGCCAGTCGAGAGGATAAGGCGAAGGGATAGTGGGTGACTCTCTTTCGATGCTCCTCTATGTTCATCAATGGTGGATGGAGGACACATTAATGATGGAGCTCAACTCCATGGTATTTTCAATGGTTTTCTACATGTGTAATGCTGCAAATATAATTTGTACCAATTGTGGGAAGCAGGTTATTCCATATCCTCTGAGCATCGATGATACCTGTAGGAACCTAAAATACCGCATCTTCTGTAACAATAATCATTTGGAATTTAAGTCAGAGAATTGAATTGCTTATCCGATCATGAGTATTGACCCATCTTCTTCCACTCTGCTTTGAGCGCGTAGCAGAGACAATATCCTTTGAGGAGTAGAGATGTATCGGTCAGTCCTATTTAGAAGAGGAAGGATGTTAAGTCAAAGAATGATCCCTCCAACAATCAAAAAAAAGGAAAGGAGCATTCCGATCAGAATTCTAGCAAGGTAAATCAACCATCAACAAGTGTAGCTACAAAAGAAAAAGACAATTAGAAAAAATATAGTGAAATGAAGGAGAAAATAGATAAGAGGGACACCGATGTCAAAGAGGTAGAAAAAGTCACATCTTTTAATTTCGAAAGTGAAATTGCTAAATTGAAACTGTCAATTCCTTTGAATGAGCTTGTTAAGAATAGCCATTACAAACACCATGTGTCTAGACTACTACAAATTGATCCTTTCTCTGACATGGTGAATATTGAGAATGATCATCCTGAACTTATTTTGGTCCAGCGATAGAAGGTCAACTACAAGATAGCAAAGTCATGCCCTTTTATTTCAGTCTTAGACTGCATGAGTATATTATTCATAATGCTATGCTTGATTCCGAAGCTTCCCACAATTTGATGCCCAAGGCCATCATGGAAAAGCTGGGCCTGGATATCACCTGAAAATATCACGATTTTTACTCATTTGATTCTGGTAGAGTTCACTACATTGGTCTCATCAAATATTTGGTGGTTTCCTTAGATCAAATCCCAGCCAAGAATATCTTGATGGACGTGGTAGTTTCTAATATACCACCTTGATTTCGTATGTTGTTGTAAAGATCGTGGGGAGCCAAACTCAAAGGCACTTTACAACTTGGCATATCTTATGCTACAATCTCTGTTTTCGGTCAATTGAGGAAGTTGTATCGGAAAAGAAAATGAAATATATGATCACTAGTAAAGAGAAGCCCATAAATCATTCGATAAATGTTGTACATACAAATTTAGAGTCTTTTGTTTTGTTCACTAATAGTTGATTGAATGATGTAGATATTCAACTTGTATAAGTGGATGATGTACTAGAAATTTCTGAGAGTTTTAATTCTTAATCAAGGAAAGGAAAAAATGGCAATTCCTTCTTAGTGGTGTTATTGACATTTTTGGGCACTACAAACCCAATCATAAATGTCCATAAACTGAGGGCTCCTAAGTCCCTAAAAGTGTTGCTTCACTACCTAAAGGAACAAGGCCAACTGATTACATCATCTCCCAGAAGTTCTCCACAAAAAACTGCTCAGCAATGGTCAAAACTGGACCATACTGAATGCCGAGTGTAGAGGGTGCAATGCATATCACCTTCCTAGTGTAAAGGTTGTGATGCATACTGGATGGCCCCTCTTTAGGGTGCGATGGGTGAGATTGGACAAATGACAGTGACAGTTTGCGAGGTGGAAGATCATAGAATCTTCCAGAAACTTTCCCTCTGATACTTGCCGCTCTGATTTCGACCAGGGATGAGTAAGAGATCATCAATATCCAAGTGGAATCAAGAACTATCAGAGAGAGGACACTAATAAAATTCCCAAAAACTGACTCACCCCCCTACAATCATCTATATATGGATCCCTCATCAAAGAGATTCAGAGGCTGGAATCTTATATCTTGTAGAGAAGTGCTGTTGGTTTTATGGGGTAACACCATAGTGTTGGGTGAAATAAGCTTTACTTGAGGTGAATAAGGGCTTTCTTGTTGGAGGATGATGTTGGGTCAGAACAATTGGTTGTAACCCTCTTGCTATTCTTGATATTAATAAAGCTATTCAAGTTTTCATCCACATTCGTGTATGTTTGATTGTATATGCATTTGTGTGGTTAATACATATCTGTTCCTGTGTTGTTTATGAATATAGATCTCTGTTCTTCGATAGTATTATGCTGCTTTGATTCCATAGGTGCTCTTTGAAGCTGTGTAGACAAAGAAGGAGTGGCAAAGATCTGTCGAGAAGGAGAGGAACCGAGCAAGGAACCAAGCGCAAGACAAAGGTTGGTGTCCTCTGTTCCCCTCTTGTCTATTTTTCATAAAGGAAAACGAAAGTAGTTTTAAATTGTTTGTTTCTAAGATAGCTACTAGTCTTAGTGGGAACAGCAGCTCTAAGTGGACACTATTCCTGGTAACAAAATGGCGACTCCACTGGGGAGAGAATAGATTGTTTGTTAGTCTATTTTTGTTTGTTTTATAAACTTACAGATGGAGCCTGAAGTCAAGCCAGCTAGCCTTCGAATTGCATTTGCTATGCAAATGCAAAGTAGGTCAATCCTGCTTCAGTGTATCTCTGGGTTTTGTTTATATATTGAACGATCAATCTGAAAAAACTCTAATTGCCCTAAGTGGTGGCTCTAGTAGCCTCCTTAGATCAACCCCTGTGATTTATATTTACTAAACATCACTTACTTGGCCTCAATCCCTGAATGGAATTGAAAATTGTGATCAAATATTGGATAAAAGTCTCACATTGATACCATCGCACCTTCCCTTCAAGGCAGTCTGTATGCATCACACTTCCCGTGTGCAGTAGGTGCGCTGCGTACTGGATTCCCTGTGTGACAGGTGCGATGGTCAGGGAAGGTTAATTTTACCTTCAAAATTTGGTTTTTCTTCACTCTTTTCAGTTATATTCAGGAGTTTTGCTGTCTGTGGTCAGTATATCTCTGTGGAAACCCTCTTCTCTTCCATCATTCTGCCTCCATTGTGCAAAGAACTGTAAGTGTTTTTATTTATTGTGTGCCATTTCCAGTTCTCTTTTACAAAGAAGTAGCGTAATCAGACTGTCGTTCCTGGATCTGAAAGTGTCGCAAGTGTCGTTTTCAATCATAGAAGAGAATCCCATTGTTCTTGATAGTCGATTGTACTGTTACTCTTGTATGTGATTTGAATTAGTAGTTTTTCAAGTGTCAAAAACAATTTTCATTTCGAAATCGCAAAGTGTCGTCCTTATCTTCACTTCATTTTGGAAAAAGAAATTTGTTAGTACTATCGCTTTGGAAAATAATTCAAATTTGCACTTAGCATTCTTCTTGTCATTCATACATTAAGAAGGCTGAAAACAAATACATGCATATGAATTTGCATTTAGACTGCTTGGTTTGATTTAGGACAGTGCATTTAGTGTGTGCTCTATGCTCTTTGTTGAAATACCTTCAGTTCTCTTTCCTTAGTAGCTAGGATTTTCATTGCCAAAAGAAGATTAAACATTTGTTTATCATCTTAGACTGCATTTGAGGAATTGTATACACATCACGCGGTGAACCTGAAAGGCAAATTTTTAAACAAGATCAACTATAAAATAAATTTAATGAATCTAAAAATGCTTTGGAACCTAAAGCACAACATCTAGAAGTCTAGGCTAGAGACGTATTCCAGCGTCATAAAACCTGGTAACTATTGTTTTCATTGTTGGTTGGGTGATTCCTCCACTTTGAGACGACAAGTGCCAATACGGACTTGTGCTCCCATGTACCATCGAGTATATATTGGGAGACCACAATCAGATATATCCTTTATCCTTAGGAAGTCGTGTCTGCCACCCTATCGATTGCAATGCACTGAACACAACATTCGGGAAGATTGACTACTATACAGTAAAAAGTATTCTACAGTTTTGCGATTGGTTTGGTAATCCCTTTGCCTAGATTTCCAAAGAAGTCTCTTTCATTCCTTTTCAAACTCCTTAAAGGAAAAGGTCCATTTGAGCACTTGTCACTTTAGGCTCATTAAAAATCAAAGGTGACTAGAGTCATCTTTTATTTTTTCTTGACTCTTAAAAATTGAAAAAACGAGTTGTGTCAAAGCGTCTAAAATTTATTTTAATGGGAATAACATCACAAGTTCCCTCATTGGTCTTTAGGTTGAGAAAAATGAAGTCTACCAACCAAGGATTTCCCCTTGGAGGAAATCCTAGTCCTTTCTCCTCTTAGGGAGATGTTGGTGCACCCCATATGGCCACATTGTCACTTCTAGGGTTGACGATTGGTTTGCCCGTATGGATCTTCTCTACCTCTGTTGTTTAGAATACCGTAATTCCTGAACAAGCAAGTCAGCAACTAGGTGATACTAGAGTTACCCCGCAACCTTCCACTTCTTTCGTTTCTCCCTCTCCTCCTTCCTCTTCACTTGATGAAGCTCGTAAAGCTAAAGATCAAGTAACTGAGAAGAAGAAGAAGCAAAAAGAGAAAAAGGAAAAGAAGAAGAAGGAGCCAAAAGAAAAAGGTGGCAAACATGTGTTTTCTAGCGAAAATCCTCACACTGCACCATCTAAACCTAAATCTCCATGTGTCATTTGCGAAGGAGATCACTATCATCGATCTTGTCCTTACATCCCTTGGATCTTAAAGGACTGGTCTCCTCGTTTGCACAATTTGGTGTCGTCAACATTTCATGATCATGTTGAAAGTACACTGTCAACCAGTGAAAGCGAAGTATCTGGACAAAAAAGGAATCACAAATTTCCTTGTAAACTGTGTGAAGGTGATCACGCCATCCACCGTTGTCCCTTCCTAGACGAAGCCAAAAAAGTTTTGGATGATCGTCCTGCTTCACCGCTACGACCCCCTCCTGGATATAAGAAACTCTTACCAAGTCCACCACTGGTTGAAAATATGACTGACACGCCGTTGTGGTTGGTCAAAGCATCTATCATTGAAAAGGAACCCTCTGAATCCATACCTGACGAAAGTCAAAATGTCGAGGCGGCAGTTGACCCAGTTTTTCCTTCAAAGAGATCATCTTCGAATGATACTGTCATTGAAGAGAAAGAGAACGACACAGTTCAAATTCTTTTCATAAACACAAACTCCGATGAACTTGGGGGTAGTCTACTTGTTCCTTTATCGCAGGAAGGAAGTTCATCAGAGTCGTATCCGTCCATCTATTTGGTCCCACCTCCAAGCAACATAGTCGTTTCCTTCGACTGGAATCTACTAGGCAGACCCCGTTTACAAGCTGGTGTACCATTCCGAATCATTGTACAAGCTTATAGAATGGTCATGGCTGGTGCCATCATAGATGAAGGGGCTTCTGTGAGTATCCTTTCCTCAACTTCTTGGAAAGTGCTTGGTTCGCCATCGCTTTTGGCTGAAATGAGAAATTTGACAAGCTTTGACAAAGGAACCAATCGACCATTAGGGATCCTTCCTAATGTGCCCATTACTTTGAGAAGGAAAACCGTTCACATGAACATGATGGTAGTCCAAGGACCCCTAGAGTATAATCTACTCCTTGGGCGTGACTATATTTATTGCATGGGAGTTGTCGTCTCCTCACTCTTTAGAGTAATGTGTTTTCCGCATGAAGACAGAGTGGTCAAGCTCGTAGACCAGTTGTCATTCCGCGGTTCACACATAGAAAATAGTCAGATTCCATCCCTAAATGGTATTTTCATGCAAGGGATGTCTCATCGATCTCTAGTCTGTCCACCTGATGAGCGCAAGTGATTCAGGAGGATATGGCTGAAACCTAGGGGGCATGCACCCTGGCCTACTTTGGCAGGGAAACTCTAGGTATAAAGTAGGTTTCCGCAGAGGAAGATGACTGGTACGACACCCATCCTTACAGGAAAAGGGAGTTAGACCAGAATAAGATTCCCTCGTCAAGGTTAGGAGGTTGGGATTTAGAACCACCCTGGTCCAGATGGACTAAGCCAGGAAGTGTTTCTATCTGCAACGTGGATGGAAACTATCTTGCAAAAGTAAGAGCTTCTATATGGTATCCTGTAAATTTTTCATTATACCTGGGGGCATGCAAATATTTTTGCATGCAAGCGAAGAGGGACCATTTATTTTTCAAATTTGTAGGTCCTCTAACCCTTTAAACTCGTAGGATTGGTCATTTCCTAGCTTGCATAAAGAAAGGATCCAGGCAAAGCTTTAAAATGTGCAAGCTCCATAAAAAATGGCATCTTAGATGAGATATCCTTATTATATGACTGGAACGAACAATTTTAATGCAGAATTCAAGCTCGTTAAAAAATAAACATAAGCAATGAGCAACTGTTTCCCCCAGAGTTTAAGCTCATTAAAAAATGAACTGATCCCCGATAAATAACCATTGTGAATGCATTATCATCAGCTTTTGAGCCTTGGTCGTGTTCTCATCATCACCTCCACTCTGTTTTAGCCGATCATTCGCCTCCATTTGATTTTTTAGCCCTTTCAAGGAACATCTGCGAAGAGTGATTCTGTTAGCCATCCTTGTGACACTATTGTGATTGGAAAATTCCAAACCTTACCTTGAATCAGCCGCTACCCGAAATCATCACTCGTTCCTCGGAAAATGAGTCTCCTTTAAGCTCTTTTCAACTGACTTGTAAAATATGAAAATATTATACAGCGATTGGCCTCTTCAGTTCGTTAAAGTCATTGGAAGTACTATCCCTCCTCTAGATTTTAATATTTTTGGACTTGAGGGATTATTACACAAAAAGATTGAGTGCTTGTCTTGTTCGGCTCGTTAAAGCTATCGAAAATTCATCCTTTCATATTATTTTACGCTTTTTCGGACTTAAGGGATTATATGACGAAAAAGAATCATTGGAGTTTCCTTTCCATCCATTTCAGACTCTCTAAACTTGAAAAGGACCGAGTTATCTTTGTTGTTAAACTCATTAAAACCTAATAGCGACAAACTTGTCCAAATGGATGAGAACGAGTTTCACTGTCGCTAGGCTCGTTAAAAAATAGCAATAGGTTCGCCCGAAGGGAGAATTATAGAACAAGCATATGTTATCCTCCTCAAGCTTGACAAAAATAAAGAGGTACTAGTTAGCAATGAATGGGGAAAATTGGGAAGAAAACTTGAAGAAACTTTATTGGTAGCAAGTCACTCTTGAACATGACACTTTCTCTCCGCATCCGAGTCGGGTTGGGTTTTTCCGTTCACTGGTCATATAACCATTGGTCCGTCACACCATCCATCTTTGGGGTTAACGCTACCAATCCATCATCAGTGTCGCCAATATGTTCAAGAGAAGTCGCTCAGAGAATTCACCTGTGTCTCATCCACTGCAATACATTCACGCTCC